>WBNH01001725.1:0-39644 GCA_013401255.1 Urocolius indicus | reverse complement strand
CCGAGCGCGGGGCAAGTTTGGGAAAGACGCGGTAGGCGGGCAGCGCAGAGCCGAGCCGAGCCGGGCCGTGCCCCTGCCCGCCGAGACCGCGGGCTCCCCGGTGCCCCCCGCTGCGGGCTGTCTTTGCCGCGGGAGCCGGCGCTGCGGGCCGGGAGCTCAGCCCTTGCGGGACGCAGCGAGGAAAGTTTTGGAAGTGGCTGCTCCGGCAGACGCGGGCTCGGGAAGGGCTCGGCGTCGGGCTCCCCGCCTGCCCGAGTGACGCGGGGGCTGTCCCGGCTCTCGCCGCGGGCTTGCCCGGGCTCCGCAGCTGTATAGGGGCCCAGGAAAGTGCGTGAATGGAGTTAATTATAGGCACGTACGTCTCGCTTTGCATTGGTCAGCCTTGCTCTGATGGCAAACCCGGGCTGCCTGTCGTGACAGACGCCGTCCGTCGCGATGTTAGGAGCAGTGACAGCAGCGCGGCCGCCCTGCTTATCGCCGGAGCCGGGGCGAGGGCTGCGGCCTCGGGTGACGCTGTTCGGGGGTCTGGCCGGTCTCTGCCGTGGGCTGGCAGGAGAGAAACCGCACCAAGCCCTGAGGGGGTGAGCGCCGTCGCTTTATCTGCCAGCTTTCCTCATCCAGCCCGGGCAGGGAAGGGGAAGGAGCCGCTGTCTCCCAAACTACCGTCAAATCAGTGTTTTAACTGCCGCCTTTGCCAGCTCATAGGTTTGCCCGGGGTCCGTCATCTCTTCTGATCAGGGCTATCCTGTTGTTCTTAATCCTGGGCATCGCCAGCTTTGGAGAGTCTGTGCTGTGATGTGGGAGCCTGGTGGAAATGCCAGTCTCTGTGCAAGGAGGTTTTTTACGAAAGGGCTGAGGGGAAAGGTCCTGCCAGAGCAGCGCTGTCCCTAAGGGCGGCCAGGGACTGAGTGGAGACCTTCTGTGCCTCCGCCGAGGTCAGGGCTTCCAGGAGGAATTCAAAGCTCTCCCCGGGACTGATGAGAGGGAGGAGGCTCAGGGAGAATATTTTGGCTGAGAATTATGCTTCCTCCCTGGAAAATAACTTTTTTCCATTCCATGGTGTACTCTTTTGCATCTGTGAGACCAAGGCAACTGGCTTCCAGGGAAAACACTTGTAAAAAAAAAAAAAAACAACCAAAAACAAACACACAACCTTTTCTTTCTCGTTTTTTTTTTTTCCCCCCCAGCGACTTCTAAAATGTGATTGTGTGGCAATGAGCAATTGTGTCCAGACAGCCACGGGGCTGTGTGGCCTGACAAGGCAGAGTGTCTGGGAGGGGAGGAGGTAGAATCCGCCTTGTGTCAATGTTTTATTTTCTCCTTTCTAATAGGTTTTTCCCTTTGGATTTTAAGTTTTGTCCCTTTTTTTTTTTCCTCAGGCACTGATTGTTAGAGTTGCTTAGTGAGCCCTATGAGGCCTCCCAGGAGGAAGGCAGGAGCTCTTCTCCTGGCTTAGTGGGCCACCCTCCCCCTGTCTCCCACTCAGGGCTGTGTAAATGTCAGAGTCCCATTTGTTTGTTTTTCTGAGCTGGGAAGACCTCTTGATTATTCCAGTCCTGAGGCTGTTGCAGAAAGAGCAGAGCAGACCTGACTCCTTTATACTCAGCTCAGAGAGCTGAATGGGACACGTGGTGCTGTGAAGAGTGCTGACAGGGGTAAGAGTAACCAGGCTGTGATCCAGCACTGCTGGGAGCCATCATCCCAACCAGCATCATCATCAGAACTGATGATAAACGATGAACTGGCTATTTCTCTCTCAAGTATGTTGTTAAATAGGTCATGTACCCTTCTAGAGAAAAAACACATCTCTATACATTTGGTGATGCCTCTGCCTTAGAGTGACCACAGACTTTTCGGAAAACCTGTAAGTGCTGTCTCTGGAAATTTCATTAAACTTTTTCTCTCTCTGGATTCCTGAAACTGGTGCTGTTCTCTAAAATTAGGGGCAGGTAAAGATTTCTTCTGCCTTCTGCAACTGTCGTGGCAGAACATTACTCTCTCTACCGAGCATTTTTTCTTTTGTCTTGACTGCTCCTCTTCTTCCTCTTAATATTTGCCTTAGGAACAACCAGTTCGAATGTAGAGGCTTTACAAACATAAAGTAAGCTTAATGTCTCATGGGGAGTGTGTACTAATGAGAAAGAGGAGCGATGGGGCTACAGAGAGAGAGAAACAGTGTATTTTTTAGAGCAAGTGGTTACAACACGTTGGGAAGAAGCAAATGCTGGGAATATGCTATAAATAATTAACTAGGAAGAAAGATCATTTCAGGTGTGTCCTGGATGATGTACCAGGTTCCTCCTAGAGGTTTTGGAACCATCAGGAATTTAGTGCACGTTCTTGATCTGCAAGTTAATGGTGGTAGAACAGCACAGGTGTAAAGGAACATTGGTTATTACCTCGTGTGAGTAACGAGAAGACAGACCATGGAACACAGAAAGCTGACAGACACACATGTGAGTTAGAAGAATCTGTTTTCTACCCCTTTACTCCCATTTATTGTCCACCACCATCTCTTTTTGGAGGAACTTGGTTCATTTCACTGCTGGAAGAAGGACTTGAAGCCAGGTATGCAGCCTGTTTTCAGAGTCACCCATATGCCCTTTGTCCTATGTGCCACCACCTCTCTCCAGTTGGTCACTGAGTCTCAACAGACCCTTCCACGTATCCCTTGGAGCAGATGTGGGCTATGAGAACGAAGTGGAAGCAGTGGACCTGTTAGATGCCAGTGATTGCTTTTCCAGACTGATTCTCAAAAGCTGACGACAGTGTTGCCAAAGAGGCCGCTTGGTGCCACTTCCCATCATGGATGAGCTGCAGGGAACAGCCGTTTTGCTCTGTGTGTGTGTTGTGTTCCCTCTTCACAGGCATATAGTGATTGTTTAAATCCTGATTTATTTCTCTTTTTTTCTCTGTTCCTCATAAAGAAGCCATTCTCAGCCATTTTCTAGGTCTAATCCTGTCCTAAAGGAAGAGGACATCTGTCAGGTCCGCTCTGGGGTTGGAAAGAGTGCCTGTCTTTTTTTAAAGCAGGAAATTCTCTAACTGCAGGTTGTTATGCAGCAGCTAGCAAGGAGAGAGAAGGCTGTGGCTGGTGTAATCTTCCTGAAGAGTGCCATCACCTCCCTGTGTAGATTCTGGCTGATGGCTTCAGCCTGGATGGCTACTGGGGACGGAAGCAGCTGTTTAGTTAGAGGGACGGCTAACATTTCAAGAGCTTCCCATCTTTTTATGGTGTTGGAGTTGTTTTGTTTGGTTTGGTTGGTTTTTTTGTTCTTTGGAGATTTTTTCCAAGGAGAAATTTGGGAGATTCTGTGGCATAGTATTACCCCAGTTGTGGGTGCCTGTTTGCATAGCTGTAAGGGAGAGCCAGAGGGCCTGTCAGTGGCCCAGGTACATTCTGGTGGTGGAGCTGGGCAGAGGACAACACCTCTGGCCCATCAGGCTCTCCTGGCTGGTGCTCTGAGCACCAGCACCTGTTCTCTTCAGTGCTTGAGTTGAATTGGTGCATGGTGTGCTGTGAGAAATGACAATATCCCTTGTTGCCCTCCCTCCCCTTCGTTGTTTTTAAATGGCTGTGACAATAGTGATTTACAGCTGAAAACTTGCCCCCTTTCCTAGGATCCTGCCAGTAATACAAGGATCTCACTAGCTTACATCGAATTACAGGTATAGGGGCTGGAGGGACTTCGAGATCCAGTCTTTGCAGTGAAACAATGTCTGCATTGGGTGTTTAGTCTTTTTCTCAAAGAAAAAAAAACCCAACCCCAAAGAGCGTTTGAGATTTCTTTTTCAGTATATCACTGCTTTGTCACTATGTAAATTTGTTTCTTTGTATCCAGGCTGAATCCTTGTTTATCATTTGATAAATGTGGAAGAATGTTTGAGCGCTTTCCCCCCCGCTTTCTTGTGACTTTTAATGTGTGCAGGCTGTTCTACTCCCATCAGTGTTATCTTTTTAAGACTAAACACACCCAGGTCTTCCAGGTCTTTTTTTTTTTCCACATTGTGCTTTCTACACTCTGATTTTAGTTTCTTTCCACTGCAATATCTCTCATTTTTGTATCTGTTAAATAAACAAATGTGCAGCCTGTTGGCAAAAGCCTGGAGTGGAATGGAAGCACTGCTTCCACTGTGTCACACCTACAATGCAGCTACTGTCCCGGGATGTCATTTGCCTGCTTTGTAGCAACATGAGCCTGTTGGCTTGGAATTAATTTGTGAATCAGTGTAATGCATGCCTGTATTTTCTTTTGTGGCACCTCAGGGTTATATTGTCTTGTCACGTCCATTTTTGTTTTGTTTTTTTTTTCTCCCCCCTTAGTATACAGTTTGGTACAAATCTTCACTGAGATTGGTTTCATAATACCCTACAGGTTGGTCTAGGATTCCTGCAGCCAGGTCAAAACACTGCAATGAGATGCCACAAAATCCTGAGCTGATTTGAACTTGCTGTGTTTGAAGGATTTTTGTATGGGTCAGTAGAGCTTGCAACTTGATCAGACAGTATCTTGCCACAAAAAGTTTCCGTGGTTCTTGCACAGCTGGCCAAGCCAGTGTCTCAGTCGATTCCTTCCTGCATCCTCCCTGCTCCTGGTGTCCATGGTCACTGTGTTTGGAGCTCCCTGTTCTCCTCCACAGGAGCCGTGGGACCTTGTCCTTTCATTTTCTTTTTAATTGCTCACTGCAGCAGCGCCTTCCTCCTGCAGTGATTTAGTTCAGGGACTGAAACTGGATAAGGGCCAAGCCTTTGAAAAAATAGCTTTTCCTTCTGGTTTGTTCTGACCTTGCTCACTCAGAGTCGGGGATGGGGAGGGGGTGCCTCGTGAGGGGGTGGGGGAGAAGGGGCAACACCCTCCCTTCTCAGCTGCAGTGAGCCCTTAGGTTGGTTCCAACACCCTGAATCTGGTTTTGATAATTTCAAGCCCCTTTCTCTCTGGCTGTTACTTAATGCTTTGCTATCTTTATTGCTTTTCTTATCTTATAGGTAACTACAAACTGATCATTTAACTTGATCAAGAACCTTTCAGTGGATTGAAGTTACTGGTCTGTAACTTCTTAAGTCTTCTCCCACCTTTTTTTTTCCTCTTTGTAAAGGTAGGTGAGGCATGATGCTTCTCCAGCCTTCTGTGGTCTCTCCACTAATGCTTCAGAGATTACTTTGACTGGTCTCTTACACGCTTTCGAGTGAATGCTATTATTCCCTCTGAAATCTACAGCTGTTTTATGAACACTTCCTTAGCCCTTGTTTTACAACCCACTCTTTTCTTCTGTTGCCAAACTAATTTTGCTTGCCACATTTCACTTTTTCAACTGGAGATGGAACGGGCACTTGTACTTCAGCCTTTGCATCGTTTACTTTCCTTTCTCGTTTGCCAATAAGAGTGTAGTTATCTTTATTATCCTCTTCTAGCATGCCTGCTTCTCTCTAGTTTTATTGTGACTGAAGAGTTCTTAGCAACAGCTGTGCTGATTTTGAGTGAGACCATCTAACCCCGGATCCTTCTAGGAAACAATGAAAATTGGACAAGTATATATGATGTTTTCCAGCTACTATTCCAGCCTCCATCTCCTCTCAGATAAGGGGATTTCCTTATCCTTCTAATGTGAGCTGTCTAACCACGAGCAAACAACAGCTTTGTGTCTCTAGTACTTGTCCTGTCTTTCCCTGAGCCCATGTAAAATTTTCCATCATTTTGGGGGAAGTATTAACCACACAAGTTACCTGCTGATAAAGAGTCACGTTTGTTTGTCCTGACTCTGATCCTCACTGGCTTCATGTGATGGCTGTTAGCACTTACATCTGAAGAGACGGTGAGAGCTATTCACCAGCTGTGCACCGCTTGGGATTTTGTAGGCCTCTGTCTGCCTTGCATCCTAATTTGTTATGTGGATGCTGTTCTGTGGCAAAGAGAGGACTTATCTGGGTAGCACCTTTGATTAATACCTTTCTCTGAAGCCTCAGGACACTGAAGGACAAGGGTTCTTGGAGTCCTTGTCCAGCCCACCTGAGGCTCAAAGCCAGACTCTCATGTCTCATACAGTTTTGTACATCTCATGATAAACAACCTCTCCATCCTTTAGTGCTGTGTTGAAATCAGGAAGAGTTTCAAACGTTCTTTATGAGGATACATACTTGTGCTGAGGGAGAGGGCAGTGTTACCATGGTGGGGGGGAATCTTGGACATGCTCTCAGAACTGCTCTCCTCTGCTTTTTTCCAGAGATCAGCCAGCCTGGCTGAGATCACTTAGAGATGACAAAACAAAGGCTTCTGTTTGATGGGACGCTCTCCTTGTTTCTGATCGTGGCCTGTGAAGCTCAGCAGCTCCCGAGGAGTCATGTCACTGCCAGCTCTGGTCCTCTGTGCGAGAAGGAGGCAGAGTCTTGGGGAAACCTTTTCAGCAGCGAGCGGCTGGATGCCTGGATCTGTTCCCTCATCGGCTCGTTCATGGTGGGGCTGAGTGGGGTTTTCCCCTTGCTGGTGATCCCCATTGAGACAGGAGCTGCTCTGCGCTCGGAAGGTAAAAGCCTGCTACCTGCTTTGGCCTTTCTCAAGCCAAAAGTCCTGGGTTGTGACTGAAAGACACAGTGATGAGCAGGACCTTGTCACAGAAACGCTGTCCTCTAAAACGCACAGTCCATTTCTGGTGCTTTAGGCCTGCCAATCTAATCAGGAGTCTTTGGACAAATGCAGGCCCTGGATGGAGCGTGTGCAAAGAGTATTGTTTGTTTTGCACCCTGCTTGGTTCACAGCTCTCCCACATACTGCTGTCTTAGCCAAATGATGCAAGGGCTTTTTCTTGTACTCTGGTTATTTGTTTCGTGCTCTCTGTTCTGAAAACTTGCTTTGCAGATGCTTCCAATTTAGGTGTCTCTGTGCAGAATCTCAGCTGGAGATGTTTTGGCTCCCAACTGAGTTGTGATGAGGTTTTATGTGGGATTTGTTTTTTTGTCGTTCTGGTTTTTAGCTGGATCACACCGTTTGAAGCAGTTGTTGAGTTTTGCAATTGGTGGACTACTGGGGAATGTGTTTCTGCATCTGCTTCCTGAAGCCTGGGCTTACACGTGCAGTGCAACAACAGGTATGAAAGCCTTATGTGCCTAGAAGCAGCCCTTGCTATGCCTACTGCTACATTTTTTTAGGCCATTCCATCTTGAAAACACTAGACCAGCCAAGCTGGGTGAGCCTGGTCTAGGTTGGTATTCTCTTTCAAACAATGTGTAAAAGCAGATGCCTAGGGAAGGATATAAGAGCAATAAAAACACATCTTTGCATTCTGCAGCCCTCCAAAGATTTTGAGATTGGAGGCTTCCTGAGTTGGTCATGTTTCCTTTATCTTCAGTAACTGGCAAGGGATTTCTTGCCTATCGACTTTTCCTGCCTCACCTTGGACCCTGTAAACCTCTGATTTTCCTTTATGCTTTCTGAAAGGAAAGGTAATGATGCTTTAACCTGATGGAAAATGATGAATGTGTGTATGGGCTGGTACATGAATGTGGGCAGCATCTCAGGTGGGGATCTTGCCCCATCGGACATGTCTGTAAATCTGAGCCTATAAAAGCGTCTTTCTTTGGACTAACAGGCACCTCTCTGCTGGGATACTTTGATGTATGGGAGCCCAATTGTGTTGCCTTCTCATTCTTTGCTCAAGAAGTCACAGGATGTGGGGGCAAGGGGAGAAAAAGGAAATTCAAATGGCAAAGACTTGTGTTCACCAGTGGACTGAACACCGTTTGGTTTGGGATGGAGCTTGTGGTATCCCCTCAGCCATGGTGTTTGAAACCTGTAGTGATCATTATCTCTCTGCTTCAGCAAACTGATAGCATGGAAGGCACGTGTTGCTGCATCCCACTTGTTGAGAAACCAAGAAATCATTTCCCCGCTGAAAATGTGAGAGAGGGAGAAGGATGCCCTGCACTTCCCAGACTCCCTTGCACCTACGACCTGTGCTTTCATATTTGCTGAGCCTTTGGTCCTTTTCCTCACAGCTTTTCCTTACTGCCAGCAGAACCTGCTCACCTTTTTTCCCCTTTCTACAGTGGTTGCTAAATTATTCTGTCTTCCTGCTTTAGCTTGTTTGCTTCTGCTAGACTGTCCTGAAGCATAAAGGTTTCCTTGACCTGTATAAGCCCCATTACAGAGTCGTTCTGTTCTTCCACTGCCATGCAATCTCTGTTTCTGTAGTCAGGCTGAATGGATGATTATCTCACAAGCTTGGCTGTAATTGAAAGGAAAGTTTATAGCTTTGGGCATAATAACTTGCCCAGGTGTGGCAGAAAGAAGGAGGTGAATGTGTAGCTCTACTAATGGCAGACTTCATGTCAGGGCTTGCTGCTCAGTAGGTAACAGCTGCAGGATTTTTGTTGATCCTCACTTGCCTCTGGAGCTCAGGGAAAATTCTGGTGTTGTCAGGAAATATTCTGGTTTCTACTATTGAAGCAAAAGGGATGGAGGCTCTTAATCTTGAGTGTCCTGAGATAAGGATATCTATTAGATCAAGAATGAGCAAGTTAAGCTAATTTACTTTGAGGTATGTTTGCTCTTTATTCCTCACAGGAGGTGTTTCCATTGTCATTTCTTGGAGGACTTTTTTTTTTTTTAATCTTTGAACTGCTGGTTAAACTATTTGAGGCAGGGTGGCTCCACAGGTGGGAAACACAGTGTACTTAATAGTGATATGATGACTTGTTTTCTGGACTCTCAGGAGAAGGACAAAGCTTTCAGCAACAGAAGCTGCTGGGGCTCTGGGTGATCATTGGTTTCCTGACCTTCCTGGTGCTAGAGAAGATCTTCTTGGAGAAAGAAGAGCAGGAGTGCCCTGATGTGGTAAGTGTCAGCAGCCTGAAGGGAGGGAGTGCCATTATGTTTGGAGCCCTGTGCTGAACACCTCATCTGTCTGATGTGGCAGACTCAGCAAATGATCCTGTACATGTGAGTCGCTTGTCAGTGCCCTTTGGGAGCTTTTTGCCACTTCTTTGACACTGGGCTCTAAAAGAAGGTGATTCACCTCCAGGCTTTGATTTTGTAGTTTTAGCTGAGATTTCTCACCTCTGGGCTGGTTTTGTTCTTGGTATGATTTATGTAAAAGAGAGCTCTCCTTTTATGGGGACGGGAAGCTGGAACATTCTGTAGATGAGACTTTTGCCCAGGTAAGATTTGAGGGATGGCAGCTTGCTCATGCATGTTCCACTGAGTTGCCTTGACTCACTGTCCTGGGTCCTCAACCAGGACAAAGATCAGCCTTCTGTGGAAGGTGTTTCTCACTGCCCCGTCTTCTTGTATATGGCCTGGACCAGTTGTTTGTTTGGGAAACCGTGTTCCCAAACCCCTTGGTTTATGGTTGGCCAGGTAACACTAAGTAATGATTCAGAGGAGAGTCACTGAGCTGCAGAAGGGGAAACTTAGCCAGAAGTACAAGAAAGTAATTTGAAGGTAGTGGAGAGCAGCTGATCCTCAAACATCTGCAACAACTCCTAGCAGCAGCTCCTGTATAGGCTGTTCAGTACTTGTGTGCTTTGTGACTTTTGAGAGGTGAAACTGCAGGTCAGGCACAGCATAAGAGCAATTAGGTGTGACTTTGACTCAGCATGAGACTTCAAAGTTGGAAGGGAACTTAATGTTCTCCTTTACAGAGAAACTCAAGTCTGAGATGAACGTTCTGTTGTTTGGAAGCTGACAGTCCCAGCTGCAGCATAATTCTCTAGTTATCTTGATGCACTGGGGAGAGCAAGATTCCCTTCTGCCTTTGCCTTGCCCGGTTGGAGTTGTATTTCTCTATCCTCTGCCAGCAGGAGTGGCAGGCTCAGTCCCTTTCCAGTGGATTTTTGGCTCCAATTCCTCCTCTCTCTTTCTACTGTCCTTCTCATGGTGGTTGGGGAAGTCTTTGTTCCTGTCTCACAGAGCAGATGTCACAGCTGTCTGGGAAATCTGTTTCTGGCAGTTGTCATTATTGAACTGGGGTACCAGGGCTGCTGATGTGCGTTGTAAAGACAAAAGGAAAAAAGGTGAAGATTGGATTTCTGACCCCCCCGATTCATGCTCATTCATCACTGACAAAAACACAGCGACAAGTTGTTTTCCCCTAATTTAGGGCTGTGATTCCAAAGCACCAGCTGGAAAGATTCCCAATGGAAGTGGCTACCCCCTGCCAAAGGTGACAGGCCAAAGAGCAGAAGCAGATTCAGCTCAGTGTAATGGCTCCTCTCTCCAGTCTTGTCCAACAGACAACAGAATCAAGGTATGAGACCCACAAACTGATCTTCCCAGCTCATGTTTTTGGATTCAGTCAGGAGGGTGAATTGTTTATAGAAAGACCTGTGCCTGAGTGGGGAACTTGGTGTTTGAGTGAGTTGTGCTTAATTTTGCTGTCAAAGTGTCTGTCCAGGTTACAGCAGGGAGAAAATAGTGGACATGGAGAAAATCTGCACTGCAGCTTATATAAAAGAGGCAAAGTCACTATTGTGAAGACATAAGTCTGATGATGTGTGTTTTGGCTGAATCCTGAGACAAAAGTATAGTACTGTCACATTTTGTACCCTGTATCTTATCATTACTGTATCTTTATTTGCTTACACTTTTGTGCCATGTTTTCCTTGTTCTCTAGTGCCTGCATTGTACTGATGGCAAGCTGCAGGTTTCCTTTTAAGACACCCTTAGAAGCATTTTGACAGTTGAAACTCTCCACTGTACAACTTAAAAGTTCGTTTTCTCAGTTAATCTGCTGCCAAAAAGGGCTTCTTGCCCAATTCTGCCTCCAAACTTGTATTTCCCATCACTTCCTTCGCATCACTGAAC
Organism: Urocolius indicus; assembly: GCA_013401255.1. Taxonomy (NCBI): domain Eukaryota; kingdom Metazoa; phylum Chordata; class Aves; order Coliiformes; family Coliidae; genus Urocolius; species Urocolius indicus. The sequence goes on along the minus strand of WBNH01001725.1, from coordinate 28,848 downwards.
CTCATCTGACCCCAAAGGGAGCCTATTCAGGGAGCTAAATAGACAAAAGAATTTTTCTCCCTTCCTCCAGGTTTATTTCTCTCCTGGTTTAACTTTTTGAATCAGCTTGGCACGTAGACAAGCAGCCTGTAGTGCTGGGGTAAGGGACACAGGCAAGCTGGTAGGATTGGAGGCAGAGGAGGGGAGACTGTACCACTGGGCAGTGCCCAGACCAGCTTTGCATTCAGTTTTAGGTTACTGTCTTTGCACTGCAGAAACCCTTGTCTGGGTGAGCATTATAAGCAAGAGAGTAAAGACTGCTTTGGTAAAGGAGGACCTATAATTTGAGTTTGCTAGCCCACAAAAAATGTGCAAGATTGTAGGAGAGTAGCTATGAACAGAAAGCATAGTTGCACAAACCTAGCCCAAACTTGGATATCTGGTCAGTCGGAGGCTCTTCAGTCTTTCCATTTCAGATTTGTTTTGCTGTAACTTTTATAGCTCTTCACTACCCAATGTAAAGACAGGCTGAGGTCACTGGGTATTTTTGATATCTGGCACATTCATGTAATCTGTGCAGAAGGCTGCACAAACTGCAAGGTGCTGCGTTGGTGTTTCTAGGGGTGAAGAAACCAATATTACTGGGTTATGAAACATTGTGCCATTATTATAGAAAGGTTTATGTAAGGAGTTACAGACTCAGAGGATGCTTAGTCTACAATTGATTTCAAATAGAGATGAAACTCTGATGTGTCCAGGTGGTCCTGCTCTGGCTGGGGGATTGGACTGGGTGATCTTTCGAGGTCCCTTCCAGCCCTTGAGATCCTGTGATTCAGTGACATGCTTGCTCAGGGCCCGATCCTGGTGTAAAGATAATCTAATTAATGCTAATTGCTAGGATCTTCTAGAAGAGAAATTCTTGTCAATCAGACTTTTTTTTTTCCATGGCGTAAGATTGTTTGATAAAGACCCTGATAAATGTGTATCAAGCATAACTTTCTTCCACGTTCTAATGAAGTTAATAGTGCATAAAATCAACTGCTAATATTAACTGTGTGTAAAACCAGTTATTTTAGGCTATCAGTAGAGACTGGATTAATACCTACCTGTTCAGGGATGGTTGGTGATTTTTCTAAGTGATTTATGTATAGAACCAGTACATCTTCACATTTGGAAGTACTGTTCTATAATGGGCACATTGTGACTACATGAGGTCATCGATAGCAGCCAAACTGAGTAACTTCATCAAAAGAGATGAATCTTGAACACGTTTTGATACATGCAAATAATTAAGGAACAGATTAAGAAAGAATGCAGATCATGTTTACAAGGTAGGGACAATTTCTGGGGAGTCACAAACCATTGGAAAAAGGCATGAGAACCACAGTAGGAAATTCTTTGCACATGTTCTTCCATTATGATGCTACAGACAGGAGGATGTGTGAGTAGGAAAGAGTGTATAAGAGAAGAGGCAAGTCTTCCTCTTTCTGTGCAGCAGGAATGAACCAGCTATCTGACTTTTCTGGTAGTAGCATTCACAGTATTCAAAATACTACTGATAATTTGTAAAAGGAGTCAGGAAAGAGCTGAAATAATTGGTTTTGGTTTGCAGTAAGTGACTAAGAAGTGGTTTTCTTTAGTCTTTAGCTCTGTAGATGTGACAGATCAGAGGTGTCTTAAATACTTGTATAAGAGGCATGACTACATTTGAATAGTTAAAGCTATACCAAACAGTAGCAGGCTAGAAAACAGAGACAGCTCTGTAACTGAGGATAACTTGCCAGTGGACTAACTTACCTTAGAGACATAGATTCCTTATCACGTTGTGGGCTCTAAGCTGTGATTTAAGCTGCTTTCTACCAAGATCACTGTAGCTTAAGGAACAATGGGCTTTGTGCAGAAACTGGGTGAGCTTCTTTCCATTGTGTCATGCAGAAGGTCTAGACAACCATGGAGAGCCCTTCTGAGCTTTAAAATCCCAACATGTCTTGCAGGCATGAAGCAGAAACTAATGAGTTAACGTGTGGTTGTAACTTTCTACCTTCTGATCACATTATCTGAATATTTTAATAGACTTTCTGGTGGGGGAGAAATTACCAAAACTACCAAGACATTCCTGTGTTTAGCCTGTTTCCTTAGGCAACAACAGAAGCAGTCATTCCATCTGTCTGTCCATCTGTTCTGTCCTTCATTCCCAATAACTTTTGAACCCATAATTAATTTTACTCGAGTTCAAGAGAGGATAGAAGTCTTGAGGGTAATCAAATTTCTGCAAGTTCCCTAGAAGTCAGCATGACAGCAGAGGAGGAATGCAAACTAATGCCCTACTGACAAACTCTGGCAGAGCAGATGAGCGAGTAAGTCTCACTGCCCTGACCTGGTGGGGAAGGGATATGCAGTGAAACTGTTGCTGACCAGGTCATGAGCATGCAGGGAAACAGTGTTGCTGAAACTGAGCAAAGCAGATAGAATCACAGAATGGTAGGGGTTGGAAGGGACCATCTAGTCCAACCCCCCTGTAGAAGCAGATCCGTCTGGATCAAGTCGCACAGGAACACGTCCAGGCAGGTCTTGAAGACCTCCAAGGAAGGAGCCTCCACACCCTCCCTGGGCAGCCTGTGCCAGGGCGCCCTCACCCTCATAGTGAAATAGTTTCCTTTTATATTTAAGTGGAATATTTAATTGTAAAGAAAAGAGAGATGGAGCCATGCTATGGTTCTGCTGTTCAGGCAGGAACTCCCTTTTTATCAGAAAAACAAAAAGAGAAAGATATTTAAACAAAGTCACCTTTCAGGGCTTAATGATGAGTAAACTGTAGTCAGTCCTCCTTTGTCCATGTATATTAGAACTTCTGCTCTTCAGCTGGTGCTGTGATGATTTGTCCTAGCTTGAAAATTGCAGGTGGGAGGCTTCCCTTGCACCCAAGTGTAAATCAGTTCTGTCCTGCATTGCAGCCTTTATTCCCTCAACAAGTAAAACCATTGTAGAGTGCTTTTGCCTTGCTTATTCTTTCTTTTTCCCTGTGGCACATGGAGTCCTTGCTGATTTGTAGAAGTGTGTTTTATTGCACAGTGACATTAATTCTGAGGCATGAACATAAACACTTCATCTGGCTGTGCTCTTTATGAGCAATAAGAACATCCTATTAGGATTCACAGAATGCAAATGTCAGAGGCTCATAACTGTCAAATCAACCCAATTTATTTCTGAGCACTCCTAAGGCTTTGCTTCTTTCACTGACAGCTTTTGCCCAAGCCACTGACAAGAAAAAGTCATAATGTTTTAATCATCAAGTCTATTTTTTCCCTATACAGTGGTATGGGCAAGAATTTTTGTGTAAAATTTATGTGAATAATTATTAGTAGCCTGTAGGGAAAACACAATCACATAAAATCCCAATGTGTGTAAAGGAGAGATTTTAAACAGTCATATTTGACTGCAAGTGAGGAAGGAGAAGTAAAAGGGCTGCGTTCATGTGTCTGCCTGCATGCAGCCCTTTGTGTCCCCCTTCTTATGGAGACGTGCACCCATTGTGGGGGTGTTACTGAGATTATTACTTAGGCTTGATCTGTAGTTAGGCTTTGCTTCATTCTTTATTTTCAAATGTAATCAGCAGCGCACTTTTAAAAGTTTAGAACCTATAAAGATGTCTTGAGATTGTGAAGAAGTACCCTGCAGAAAGGTGGTACTTAGAGAGGGAGATGTGACACAAAACCCCACCTCAGCATACAGATACGAGGAAGAAATGATGCTCCAAGCAGAGTCTGATAGAAAGAGGGAAGAGCAGAAGCCAAAGAGGGCTTGTGAAACCCATCACCACTTGTGTTTTACTAGCTGAACTTTGGCATCTAATGCTATGTTGAAGTAAGAGGTAAATCAAGACCCGCCTGGACATGTTGCTATGTGACCTCATCTAGGTGAACCTGCTTTTGCAGGGGGGTTGGACTAGATAATCTCTAAAGGTCCCTTCCCACCCTGCCATTCTATGATTCTATTAAATGCCTCACAGTTTCTAGACAGTCTCTCCACTTACTGGATGCTGCCCTGTGTCTGGTGCTAATGTTCTTGGAGTCCAGAGACAGCCTCACGTGTTGGGGCAGCGGTTGATAATGATTTAACCAGTGGCAGCTGTTCTGATAAGAATTTAAACTGCAGTGCTGTATAGTGAACTGCACTATCCCAGGACCCACACACAGTGGCTTTTTGTTAAATCCGATGGAAAAAAAAACACCCAAAGCCTGTGAGCAGCAAAGCTGGGGTGATACCCTCATAAATCCCTTTAGTTCAAATACTCAGAGTTTGTCTGGAGATGACCATAGTCAGCATGATGGAGAAGCCTAAGGTGGAGATGGACTTGTGAGGAAGGAAGCTGCTTTGTCCTTACAATTTTAAGAAATGTGTTTATATGCAAATGCACATACATGCTATCCAGCCTTCTAGTAGGTGGCTTTTTGGTGACTGTCATCACTATCTTCCCTTTTTATCCTTTGTTCGGGGAAAGCAAACCCACAAGCACAGGCTTTTTTAGGACGATGTTTGAAGGTTTGTTTAGTTATAAAAAGCAATTTCAGCAGCATTTGTTCTGTTGCATTGTTCTTGCCAGCTTTTGAAGAGGAGATCTTTAACAGTTGGATATTAAAGTACATGACTGGAAAACAAGGTCAGGTCATATTTGAAGTCAGTCACTTGTGTAAATTAGTGTTACTTAAAATTTGTTTGATTTAGCATCAGGAATATTCTTGTATTTTGGATTTTTTCTTTTCCCTTTCTCTTTTTCTGTTTCTAGAGCTCTCTGTCATTTACATAAAATGGTTATCCTAATCTCAGACAATACTTGCTCATCCTAAAACACAGTTTACTCTAAAAAAATGAACATAATGTGTAGTTTGCACTAGAACACTGACAATAGTTCAAGATCTTCACCAGAAGTGCCATGCCCTGACCTTCTGCTTCTTGCTCTATGACCTGTGTCTAAGCCAAATGCTTTCTTTTATCTTGCTATGTCTCTTCCTTTATCAAGGGCTTTTCCTTCTTTTTGCAGATTAGTGGATACCTTAATCTGCTGGCCAATACCATTGATAACTTTACACATGGCCTTGCAGTAGCAGCTGGCTTCCTGGTTAGCAGAAAGGTAAGGTTTCTGTCACCACCTGTGTACTGAACTGAAGGGGCTTGTTCTCAAATGTGGTGCAACATGAAAAAAAAAAACCCCTGAGATGTTCCCTGGAAGCTTCTTAGCAAATGGAGACTACAGTAAAAAGCAACCCTATCCTGACCCTCTGATGCAGAGCTGCTTCAAGTCATGTTAGTCAGTTTTACTGGCATTAGGGGAAGGGATAGCTCATCTGCTCTGCTGTTGAATAGTTCTAAACTCTCAGTAACAACTCTTAACTTGGAGAAAGGGGCCTTGACACGCTGATGAAGATCTTGTCTCTGAGAGCTGGGGGACTGTTTCCTAATCACCTTTCCTCCTCTGATGCAGGTTGGGTTCCTAACCACAATGGCCATTCTTCTGCATGAAATCCCCCATGAGGTGAGTGGGCTTTGTATCCTGCCATTCTGAGGGATTAGGAGGGTATTTCATCTGCTAAGGGTCTGGTTAGCATGTTCTTGTCCCTCTGGGAGACTGTCAACATGGAAAACTAGAAACAGAGTTAAAGCACTGGTCTTGTAACAGAGAGCCTTTGTGACTGAGAGCATTGGTGTCATTAACTGTCAGCTCTTGGTTTTCTCAGGTTGGAGACTTTGCAATCCTACTTCGGGCCGGCTTTGACCGCTGGAGTGCAGCCAAGATGCAGCTTTCCACAGCTCTGGGGGGAATTCTAGGAGCCTGCTTTGCAATATGTGCTCAGTCACCAAAAGGAGCAGGTGAGGCTCCCTGAGTTCCAGGAACAGGAGGGGTGGCCTGTCATCCCCATGTGTGTATCTTCTTTCCCTTCTCTGTTCTCTCCATGGCTTTGTTTGTCATAACAAAAGCTGTCTGTATTTGTGCAGGGGAAACTGTAGCCTGGATTCTCCCTTTCACTTCTGGAGGATTTCTGTATATTGCCTTGGTAAATGTTGTGCCTGATCTCCTAGAGGAAAAGAATCCTTGGTAAGTGTCCCCTCCTGTTCTGCTGCACCAATTCCTGCTGCCAGGGAGCGGGGATATAACCTTTCCCCATGCCTGTTCTGGGAGCACATGGCTGCCAGCTTTCCAAATCCCATGGGCAAGGCTGGAATCTGGATAGACTGCTGTTAGCTGTTGCGTTTATGACTACAAAGACCTTATAACACATGAGCACCTTCATCTGAGGCAGTTCCAAAGCAATATGTAGCATGCCCTGCTAGAACAGGCTGCTCAGAAGCACGTCCAGTAAGGTGACCCATTCTCCACTCTGTCTTGTCAGCATCTGCCATGTACTGTTTTAGGGACTGTTTAGGACTCTGCCCCATAGGGGTGCATGTGCCTGATCACCACATGGAAACCTATCCTTTGCGTGCTTCTCTCATCCCATTTTGACCCTGTCCTGTACTTTGGGCTTCTGCCATCTCCCTTTGGTAGCATATCTGCAGAGTTTCATGGTGCTGTGTTAAGTGATACTTATTTTTTTAGCCTCTGACTAATCCTGATGTTGCCGTGTGAGTAGAAAATAATAGTTTCCTTCTCTTTGTCGTTCAGCAGTTCAGCCTCTTACTGTAATCCCACCTCAATCATCTCTCTTCTGTGCTGGTATAAATACTCTGCTGTATTTGGCCTCCCCTCATCATGCCCTCAAATTCGACTTTCTTCTGGTCTGGTTAAGGCTGTAGCAGGTCCAAATCCAGCTGTACAACAGTAGAGGTCCTCTCAGACCTGCTGGCAGAGCTGCCCCTGAGTGTTGCCTCCTATTTCAGTTGTAATGAGAGAGGTAACTGCATTAGTTTCAATAACAGGCCCTGGCTCACCCAGTGAATGTTTTGACTGAAACAGTTAGGAAGTGCTCAGAAAACAGCTCCACAGGAGGCAAGAACTTCTGATGGAGGAATGTTAATGACCAGTTGGGAGCTTGCTTTTTTGCTACTAACCTTTTGTGCTGGCAGAGCAGTTGGCAGAGTAAGTGGAGGTGATAGGTACATAAATCACTTCAATCCAGCCTAAACCTGAGATGGTGCTAAAAGAACAGCAAAATTCATCAGCTGCTTCCTTTTAATTAATCAGCTGTAGTTGTTAGCTGGATGAGGTCCCTAAAGTGTCTCTGAATGTGCTGCAGAAGTGCCGGTCCTTTTATGAGATGAGGAATGTATACATGGGTAGCTGCATGACTGAATTGGCTTCAATGCAATTAAAAACCTCAAGTTGGGCCTTGCAGCAGAGTGGCACAAATACCTGTCAGTTCATAGACAGCTTCTTTGCTTGGGGTGCTGGGAAAGAGTTTTCTCAACTCTGTTAGTCACTCCATACGTGTGTTGCATTCTCCTTGTGGTACATTGCTTTGTTCTTTGCCCTTCCAATTCGTGAACAGCTATGCTGCTGCTGGTCAGGGCCACAAAGATGATGGAGAGGAGCATCTCCCTTATGATAAAAGGAGCTGGAGCTCTTAAGCTTGGAGGAGGCTGAGGGGTGACCTCATTCATGTTTACAAATATGTAAAGGGTAAGTGTCAGGAGGCTGGAGCCAGGCTGTTCTCAATGATGTCCAGTGACAGGACAAGGGGCAATGGGTTCAAGCTGGAGCATAAGAGGTTCCAAAGAAATACAAGGAAGAATTTCTTCCCTGTTGAGGTGAGGGAGCACTGGAAGGGGCTGCCCAGATGGGCTGTGGAGTCTCCTTCTCTGGGGACATTCAAAACCCACCTGGATGAGTTCCTGTGTGACCTACTCTAGGTGGTCCTGCTCTGGCAGGGGGGTTGCACTGGATGAGCTTTTGAAGTCCCTTCCAACCCTTAAGATTCTGTGATTCTGTGGTGAGGATTGGTCTGTGGCTCCTCCTAATTCTGCTGTTTCTTTCCCAGGAACTCCCTGCAGCAAATTCTGCTCCTGTGTACAGGCATTACAGTCATGGTGCTACTCTCGCTCACAACGGAGTGACCTCTGCGCAGACCTCATGTTGCCTCCCGGAGCCACCCCGGTGACTCTGAGCTGTTACAAAGCAATAAGCAACACTAATGTTACTTCCTATGTGTGTGTGTGTGCAGATCTGGCTGCTAGTATGAGAAGCAGATGAGAAAGAGGTCTTGGGTGTGCAGGACTTCATTCCCTGGCTCTCCTATTCCTGTTCTGCTAAAATCCACACATTGGGGCTTCTGAGGTTTTTGGTTTTGGTTGGTTGGGTGGGTTTCTTATGGAGCAAAACATAAAGGGAGCAGAAAGGAACTGAACAACTGCTCCACAGCGAATGGACAGTGCTTGATTCAGTTCATTCTGATGGAACTGCAGCTCCCAAGCTCCTGTGTGAAAAAAAAACAGAGGCGATTTCTGTACCTGATGAGGAAGAAAGACTTTTCCTACCACTCTAAGGGCTGGAGGCAAGGCAAAAGTCAACTGAGAGCTTTAGCCAGAACCCCCTACCCATGAAAAGTTAACGGTGCTATGAGAATGAGAGGGAAAGGTCCTTTTCCAACTTGACCTCTAGCTTTTCGTTGGCATTATTTGTTCCTAAAGGTAGTATCAGCCTCAACAGTTCCACCTCTTTGGTCTTGTGTTTTATTTATGTTGAAATGGAGCCAAAAGCCTGAGGCACTTTAGGATAGGTCACCACAACTAAGTGGCTCAGCTTGGAGATTACTTGCCTCGGCCCTAAGCACTCCAAAAGCCAGCACAGCCTAACTTTTTATCTGAAAAATAGTCACTGTTTCTTCTGTTGCCATACTACCAGCTGACCTACATCTGGAGGGAAAGCCATGTAGCTGTTGTGTCTGAGCTTCCTCTCCTTGTAACCATTCGCTGAACGTGTCTCTGAGCCTGCTCTCATAACCCGACTCGCCAACCATCTGCCCCTCGTGACGTTTCGAGGTGCACCACGTTAGCCCTGCCTGGCATTCTACAGCAGCCCTAGACTGCCATGGCAGAGGTTTGGGCAGTCTGGGCAATGGTTGAACACCGAAGCCTGCTCAGCAGCTGATAACCCTCGGTTAGCTTTTCCTCTGTTCAGCGTAGGCTATTTAAAAGCATCCTGTTAACTAAACAATAGAGAGATGGTAGTCTGTTTCTGGGCTTCTTACCTCACAGTGGAGTTAGTCTGTCGGGGATGAATGGATAAGAAGTAATACTGACAGGCCTTTAAAGGAAAGGGCACAGCAGCAAAGAATGCTGGGGGGAGGGTAAAAGGGGAAGAGCAGAACTGCTGGTGAAAAGGTGTTTAAAAATGGGTCTAGAAAAGCTGTGTGCTAAGTAAGGAGAGAGGGGTATGAAAAGGTGACAGTAATTATAAGAGGAGTTTGCTCTTATGTGACACTTGGGATAAAATCTGTGGCAATTTGAAACCAATGAAAGGAATGTCCTTCCCAGCTCCACAGGCTGGCCAGGCCACCTTGCTACGAGGATGTTTTGTTGCTCCAGAGACATGCACAAGTTCTCCATCCTCCCTACTGCAGAGCTTATCCTCCCTTTGCTTACAGCTGTTTTAAACACGGGTCTTATTGAACGAGCAGAGTCATTGGACACAAAACAGGTGCCGCAGTGGGAATCACACTTAGCTCTGACCTTAACCAGCTTTGGTACATCAGTGCAGCTCCCCAGCCTGCACAGGGAGGGCCTTGTCAGGAGGGCTCGTTCCTGGAGAGGACTTGAGTCAGAGGAGGAGGCAGGTGTGCTGCCCAGAGCAGAGCCATTTACTTCCCTGAGAGATTCCTGAACACAGTTCTTTTTTTATGACAGCTCTTGTCCTACTTTTCAGAGCATGCTGGAGAGCTCATGCTCGCAGTTCTGTGCCCAGGAACTGCTGTTTAAAACCTTTCTGGCTTTCCTTAGCCCAGGCTTCCAGCAGATTCCTGATTCATTTCAACAATGGGGGAGACTTAGTGCAAGCTTTTTTTAATCCCTCTTCATCAAATTGCCTTCCTTTGCCAACTGCTCCCTCTGTCACTCAGTTGTCTGGAAGTCTGAAGGTAGCATCCACTTCCTGCTCTCCTGGAAGGAGGATTAATCCCATTAGCCTGCAGGGACTGTGGAGGGGAGTGTGCTAGCCCTCTTGTTCTAGCCTTAGGGCTGTCCCCCCTGTCCAACACAGGGACTACAGCTGAGCAGAGCCTGTAGGAGGGCTCTGGAGGGAGCAGGTTGGCACAGAAAGCCATACCTGCTGTTTCCCAGGATGTCTCCTTCTCCACGCGAGGCTGGCATTCAGTCTGAGGTGTTGCCAGGTGAGTGCCTGTGAGCTGGTGTGGTTGCATCAGCGCTGAGCCCTGCCAAGGCTGAAAGCCGCAGTTGTGCTCAGCGTTCAGGAATGTGAAGTGGATGACACCAAAGAAAGAATTTCCCGAGTTGTTTTTCTTGGCTGCTACCCCAGGCCCGGCCAGCCTGTGGTTCTTGGGAAGATCCCCTGGTAGGAGGTAGCTACAGGGCTTGTGGGAGGAAGGGAGTAGCTCGTTAGTTTTCCACTGCGTCAGCCCTGGGGCTGAGGATGGGAGAGCCTTGGGAGGAAACGGAGCATCACTCCACCACATTTGTCACTCTTGGAAATGCAGAGAGAATCCTATTTTCTAGCTCTATTTTTTTTTTCAGCTGCTCTTATGCATTTTCCTCCTCCATCTGTATTGATCTGCTCTGCATGGAGACGATAGAGATGAAATAAAAGGTTTTCCTGTGGGTTTGTGGTTGGTTTTTGTTGAAGCTACTACTTTGAATGACAAATTCAACTTGGTTTGAATTACAGAGCACTATCTCTGGATTGCTTTAGAGAAGCCTGGGCTCCGTCTTGCCCTCCTTTCTACTCCTCAGACTTTCACAACTGAAAGAAAAGGTTCCAATCCAGGTCCTGTTCCCTTGGCTGCTGGTCTGGGTTCCCTGAAAAGCCATCACCAAGTGAGCTGGCTCCTCTTTGAGGGGAGAGCTTGCATGGTAGCTGACGAGCCAGAAGAGCTTTGCAACCCTCCTTTACCGTGATTAGTTATTATTTCAGTCTTGAAAAGCATAAGGCCTATCTGGCACTGACAACACTAAGCTGACTGCCTGCCATGTGGCACAAAGGCACGCTCCTCAAACATTGTACATAGGAATTGCCCAGAAAGGGCTGAAGGGGTTTTCTGTACCCTTCAAAAAAAGCACAGGTGCAGAGCATCTCTTACCCCCCCCTCCCCTTCATCTGAAAGATTTTCAGCCTGTAAATACCAAATGGTGTTACATGGTTCTCAGTTCTTACCAGAAGACTTCTTGAAGAAGAAGGAAAACTATTACCCAAGAGGAGGAAGAAGCTAAAGGGAGGTGTTTTTTCATGGTCTGAGGACTTTGCCAGCAGTCTGCTTTTTGGAATCTCTGTCCCTGGCTTTGCCTGGCTGTGCTGGAACCCCTGCCTGAGGGGCTGTGCTGTGAGCTTCCCTGCCCCCACTTCTTTTTTTTTTTTTCCAGTCTCTAATCAAAAATAACACAGATTAATCATCTGACTGGTACCCAGGGTCCACAAAGCGTGGCTCTGACAGAATTGCAGTAGTAAAGGGGGGAGAACAATGGGAAGGAATCTTGTGCATAGGGAGGTTTCAGCAAGACCATCACATCTTCTGAAGCTGTAGCCTAAGGGACTGACGTAGAGAGTAGGGCGACATAACAGGATTGCATTTAGGAAACGTGACTATTTGGATCTGTTATAATTAGAGGATTTTTTTTTTCCATGTTATGTAGAGCAGCGATTGTATTTCAAAAATATTTGTCATTCTTCATGTGGAAGATTTAGTTTAGCGGGTAGGTGTATGAAAATTCTTTTGACAGCAGCCCTTTCACTCTGTGTGCCTTGAAGGCACTAATGTGCAGCTGCACGGACAGTAATCCCGTCTGTCCAGCGCAAACTGCTGAAGAGGATCACGCTGAAATGTGGTTAAAACAAGCTTTAGCTGTGGTTGCTGCAGGCTTCCCCAGCCACAAGGGCTCTGGGGAGAGGGAGCAGCACTACTCTGTTGTGGGCAGAGGCCCAGGGAGGGCAGTTGTGTTGCGCTTGCTGCAGCTTGAGGGGATGAGAAGTAACAAGGGTGGTGGTGAAAAGGGTCTGAGTCTCCTGCAGCTGCCCTACTCCTAGGGAAAATAAAAGAATCGCTTTTAACAAAAACTAGGGGGTTTAAAACTGTGCGTGATGTTTGTAACTGTGACCAAGCATAGCACTAGATTATTTTATCTGGAGGCCAGAGTTGCAAAGACCAACACCTGGCACTGGGGAGGGCTGGTGCTGGTGCTGGAGCAGCCAGTCCCATGGAAGTGAGCAGGATCAAAAGGGATTTTGTGCCCTTTGGAAAGGTTGCGTTTAACTAACGGCTGGGATTTAGCCTTGCATAAAAGAGACTGACACTTTCCAGCTCTTCGGGCCTTATTTTCCATTAACCGATGATCAAATCAAAACGCCCACAGCTGCTGCCGTCGGTGTTTGCCCTTCCTGCACGCTTCGGAGCGCGCTTCACGGCGGGGCTGAGCGCTGCCCTGAGCGCTGCCCTGAGCGCTGCTCTGCCGCCGGGGGAGCGGCGGGAGGCGGCGGCGGCAGCCGGGGCCGCGCTCCGGTCCCCTCACAGCGCACTTCCCGGGGGAGCGGCGCCGGCCCCGGCAGCGCCAGGGAGGCGGCTCCAGGCGGTNCGGGCGGAGGCCCCCAGGCGGGCTGCAGGGGAAGCGCCCGCCCCTGCCGCCCCCGGCGCGGGAAGATGGCGGCCGCGGCTCAGGCGCTGAGCGGCTCCGGGCTGCTCCTGGCCGCCGCCGCCCTGGCCCTCCTGGCCGTGGCCATCGGTACCGACTCCTGGTACGAGACGGACGCGCGGCGGCACCGGGAGCGCTGCCGCGGCTTCGGCCACAAGCGCAGCGACCCGCCCGGCTCTATGTCGGCGCCCAGCTCGCACCTGCCGCTCNCCGCTGTCCGTGGTGCTGAGCGCGGCGCGGCGTGGCTGGGCGCGGAGGGAAGGGCGGAGAGCGCGGCGCAGCCCCGCACGGCCCCGGCCGCCCGCTCTACCCGGCCAACGCGGCCCTGACCCGGCGCCGGGGTGTTGTACGCCTCCCTGTCTGCTTAAAATGCTGCAGTGCTGGGTGGGACTGCGGGGAGAAGGCGGGGAGAGCCCCTTCGGTGCCCCATACAGGGCCTGGCACCGCCTCAGGGTCTGGCTGGGCATTCTCCTAACCCTGACACCTTCTTGTTATTGAGCGCCGAGAAACGTACAAGGCTGTTTATAGCTCTGTGATGTTTGCAGCAAGGGGAACGGGACCTGTTGTTCCTGTTCGAGCATGGGCGAGTTCTCGTTCTGCAGTGGATTGCCAGGCCTTTGGTGGAGGCAGATGTCACTCCACGGGCAAAAGGAGAGGAAGCCACGGGTGTTCTGCTACTGTGATGCACAGTACAGAGCCAAGCAGTTCAAGAAGCAGGAATAAAATCCCTGGACTGAATGGTGCAAATAACGTAGTGGTCTGACTCGTAGAGTCTGAAAAGAAAAAGACTTGTAAACCAAGCTTAGGATAAGAAATGCCGTGTATGGTTAATGGGAAATAGCGGGACTTATTTTCCATCAGGTACGTGTTTGCACAGGGAGAGTAGGAGTTGGGAGAAGCGCTTCCACTGAGGCACAAAATGGAAATGCTATCTTAAGAAAGTGGGAGCAGTTCTTCAGCGTGGCTTCCAACTGTGACGCCAGTCCTGCACAGCAGAGGATGGATAGGCTGGCACAGATGGCTCAGCTCATCTTTGTCCGTGCTTTCCCATGCACAGCAGTGACTCTTACTTTTAGAAACTCCAGTGCTGAGTGATTACCTTCCTTCTCCGTTTAATCTCCAAGGATCCATTTTATGCGTTTCCCTGTTGGTTTCCACGTCGATCTCATTTCACTAGAAGGAAGCTCATTCATTTCTTCCTCTTAATTTTGGATGTCACGTAAAACGTTTGATTATTTTTGTCTTCACGTCAAGCCAAGTGCTTTCAGCTCTCACCGAGATTAGCAAAGGCTGGGGAAGGGGATGGGAAGAACACCAGTTTGATGCTCAATTGCTTCTGTTTCTGAGGTATTTTCCCAACACTACAGTGGCCATACCGAGAGCCTGCATTCTGTTGCACAAAGGTTGTTACAGGAAGGTGAATGATCTTCCTCGGGGTCTGATGTGTGGAAAATGGAGGGACTCTAAATCAAAAAGGTTTTTCTTCTTTCTTTCTTTCTTTCTTTTTTTCTTCCTTCAGCTGTTCTAATCAAAGACTTTGCCTTGCTTCCCTCATATTCTTTGCCTATTAGGGTCTGCAGTTGCAACTGTAAAGATTTATGCATTATCTTATAGAGGGAAATGATTAATGGTAGTTCTTGTAGAGTCAGATCTTTAAATAGATATGACTCTCTTCTTCTCCCTTCCTCTGACCTGCTTTACTAGCAGCCTTTCCTTGTTCCTGCTGTGTTTATCTTTCCTCTGACAACTGGGATTAAGCAGCCTTTCCCAGCTGATGGTCAGGTATGGCTGTGGCCGAGCTGTTCTCTCAAGCATGATATTAGATCTGGGGCTTCCAGAAGGAAAAAAAAAAATGTGGGGTTTTTTTTTGTCTCATATGAGCTGAAGATCACTACTATGCACCTCTGAAAGTCCTACTTTCTCCTCAATTTGCCGTAACTTTTCAGCTAGCTCTTTAGTGATGCCTTCTAATATTCCTTAAACTAGAGATTTTCATAGGCTTTTAGTGACAGAAGAGTAAATTAATTAGTGGGGTTTCTTAATGACAGTGCTGTGGTCATTTTGGTTTGGGTTTGTACTCTCTTGTTTTATTCTAGTACTTCTGGAATAAGGTTTCCTTCCTTTCTTTTGAATTCTGAATGACTGAGTCCAAAAGTGCCCTTATCCATTCAGATAATTCCATGGGTTTCTAATCCTGGATTTATCTACTGCTATTAATACAGAGCAGATCTGTGGGAACTGTCACACTGGAGCATGTTAGCTGATGGTGCAGGTACATGCACACATTTATGTATCCAAAATAGATGATTTTAGAAAAATACAGTCACTTCATATATGTAAAAGGAAAAAGCAGGAGTCAAAAAAAAACGTAGCTCAGGCTCGAGAGGTGGGAAATGTTGAAATGTAAGAGGGGAATGATGTGTGGGATTCTCCTTGAAATGCAGAATTGCTGTTTTGGAACTGTGGGAAAAAAAAACCAACCAGATTAGTTTCAGAAAAAAAAAGGCAAAAGAAGAAATAATGTACAAACCAAATGTGGAAAATGGAGAGTAACAATCAGTAAAAGACAGCAGCCAAAGAGATGAAACACTTGGTGGGGAAACTAATTGGATCTGTACATGTGCAGAGAGGGACTTGATGAATGTAAGAACTTGAGCACTATACACCACCCTTGTAGAGTCTGTGCTGTGGGGAGCATGACCTGGGTAAGTCATGGTGCAACAAAAAACCTTTGGCATGACAAATTCTTAAGTAATGGGGTAGTGTGGGGATTGATTTTATGCTGTTTAGTGGTCTTTTCTGTTAATATGAAAAAAAGCATTGCTTGCAAAGCAGGGATGGTAGAAAATGATGAGGAAAGATCCATTCTCACAGGCTGCTTTGGATAACTTGGTGGATTCATGTGAACAATGTGTGTTTTAACACCGGTAAATGGTAAAGAAAAGCTTCATCACAGTCCATGAACTGAGGGGTTTATTGCTTTTGAAGCTTGCCCTGAAGTGGTGTGGCTCATACATAGAGGGCAGAAATGACTTCTTAGTGCCATGATGTAGCTGAGAAGGTGACCACTGGCTGCTTAAGCAGAGGAACACAACAGTTTGTGAGGCAATGAGGCCCTTGAGAAAACATCTTCTTCCTGATGTTTGTACTTCCCATCTTTCCTAATGGTGGTAACTTGGAAGAACTTACAGGGGTGACTGAGGTCTGTAGAGCATCTGTTACAGTGGCATATTCCATGAACTCAGTGTTTGTCCATGGCCATTGGTATGATCTGTCAGTAAGGTGACCTGTAAGAGTTATCATGGCATTTTAAAAGGCTGATTTACCAGATCTGGTGGCCTTTGGATGATGATGTGAGCAAGGTGATCCCATAGCTGTGATGTTCTCCAGAATCCTGCCCAGAAGTGGGAGGAAGAGGCCAGGGAGTTTTGGTGGCTGCTTGGTCCAGGAGCACGAGGGAGTGGAGGGCCAGGCCTCACGTGGTAGCTCAGTGCTAACTGCCCAGTGCTAGCTGCACCCTGGCTTTGCTCGTGGGGAGAAGGGGAAGGTGTCTCCCAGCTATGTGAGAGCCAAACTGCTCTAAGATAGGACTGGGCCCGGTAAGAGAACAGAAAATGAGAACCCCTCCGTTTCCTACTCATAACCCTGGCACATAGGCAGTGTAGAGAGGAAAACCTGCATGTTTCAAAGTCAGAGAGAGAGAGAAAAATCTAAACTGAGAGAAGGTCGGGGTGTGCTGAGCCCAGGAGTACAAGTTGAATGTGTGACAGCAGGCCTGGGTTGGCTTTCCAGGTGTTTGGCAGCTCAGGGACAAGGCACCAGTGACTCTGCCTGAGTGTCTGGAGGTCCAGAAATTGTTTCTAGCCAGCATCCTCTGACCTTTCCCAGCCTTTGTGTTCAGTCAGGAGAAAGGACTCATTCAAGGACAGTCACATGTTAGTGTCCCAAGGGTCATGAGAAGGCATGGGAGGGGAATCTGCCTGCAGTTGCAGTCCTGAGGGAGGAAAACACACGCTGAGGACAAAGTGTGACAAACAATGTTGGCCATGGGAGGACACAGGCGTGTAGCCTGGCCACGAAAGTGTCAGTTTGACACTGCCAGGTGCAGTTCATTGCTTCTTATGCTTATTTTTTTTTTTTAATCAAGAAAATTGCACAT
This sequence comes from Urocolius indicus, assembly GCA_013401255.1. NCBI lineage: Eukaryota > Metazoa > Chordata > Aves > Coliiformes > Coliidae > Urocolius > Urocolius indicus. The sequence goes on along the minus strand of WBNH01001725.1, from coordinate 11,924 downwards.
GCAGTGCAACTTCAAAGCATTCTGTTAATGCTCCCAAGCAGTGCCAGCAGCAGGCTGGCTGCTGTCTTGTACACGTGCTTCATGCTAATGACACGAGCACCTGGCTCCTCCTGTCCTGTCTTCTCAACTTACTTGTTTGCCACAAAATACAAGGCTCACTTGCTTGTTCACCACGTGACTCCAATCTGTCCAAGCCCTTGCCTGAGGGCAAAAGTTTTAATTTGGGCTGTCTTTCTCGAGGTGCTCATCTGAATGTGTTACAAACAAAAGCAAAGCCACTTCACTGCCAGCTGTCTGAAATGGAGGGCAGGATGCCATCTCTGTTTTAGGGACTGAGATTTAAGGTGTGTAAAGGCTTGGGACAAAGGACTTGTTTCTCTCAAATGTCTCAAAGCTATTGACTTTCCCAATTCCTTTGACTTTGCCATAGCTTTGAGGCTGCAAACCTGATTTTGATTGGTCATTTTTCAGTTTTGTTGAGTACTCAGAGAAGAAGGTGTCACATCACTCTAAATGCAGCCCTGTGCAGTACCTGGCTGTGTTTGGGTACACAGAATCTCTGCAAATTAGGTTTAGGGATTCATTCAGAACATGGAAAGTATGAACCAGTGACTGCAGGTGCAAGATCTGGCTGCTCAGGATTGCTTCTGTGTGTGTGAGAATTTTCTGGGACAAAGTGGGTAGGGCATTCACCTGAGAGATCTCCTGCATCTCTGATCCCCTGACTCTCTTGCCTACCTGCTTCAGCTTTTCTGTCAGACTCCGGAGCGAGGCCTCCCTTGTTTTTGCCTGTGGTGGCCCAGGTCCAGCCTGGGCTCTCAGAGAAATGGGAACCTTGTTGGCAAAGACGTGTGATGTGTAATCAAAGATGTGTGATGGTGTAATCAAAGGCCATGGACGAGAAGTCAGTGCTGAGCATAAACCCTGGCATTCCCAAACTCCTGAGCTCTTCTTTCTGCAAACAATCTCTTTCAATGTAATTTCGTACCTATGTACGCTTAGGACTTTGAATTCTGGGGAAGAGAGGATTAGGAGTAAAGTTTTTCAACCAGAGGCAGAATGAATTGATATTTGAAAGTTCTAAGTAATCAGGTTTTTATAAGAAAGTGGAGACATTTGGGTCTGTGTGTAAACTTGCAATAATACAGAGCAAAGATTTTCTCAGTGGCATTTCAGCGGAGGAGTTCATAGCTTTGATCATAAGAGATGTAGGTCTCTAGTCTTTGGTTTTTCTTTGAAGAGCTATAGAAGTAATAATCCTTGCTCTTCTATAAAGCACTGCTTGATATATGGTGCTTTTACAATCAGAATATGTAACTGCATAGATCTTACTTTTAATGATGTGCCCAGTGCGTTCCCATCTAAAAATCTGCTGCCATGAGGTTGCACCGTAGGCTTGTTTCTGGCCAGCACGTGTAAATCGTGTCAGTGTTGAAGCTGAATTCAGCCAACAGTTACAGGTGCCATTTAATTAGGTCCTGTGATGTGCCGTCCATGGCTCAAGTTCTTAATTTAGATGTTTACAGGCTGCTGGGAATGAAGTGGTGTCCCGTTACTGGGTGGTGGCCGCAGGGCGAAGGGTGGAAGGTGCAGGGCAGCAGCTCGGTGTGTGGCTGCCCCGTGCTGTTGAGAGGACCATGAGGGGAGAAGGGGATGCTCAGAGGCTTTTGGAACTCAGGCTTCGAGTTTTCTGCTCATTACACTCAGTCTTAAATGTCATTGTTTCGTTAAGGTGGGGAAATTCAGATTACTTTCCCTTCCCAGGCTGGAATTGGCTGGGTCTCTTGTGTCCAGCTCCTGATTTTCTGAAGCATGTCCATGTGGGAACCAGGTCAGCACAGTCCCAGTGAACGTTGTTAGAGAACAAAATCATCCATCCCATTGCTGCTGGAGCAGCACGAAGCCCATTTCTTCTGCTAGGTTTGCTGGTGTCTTTTGCAAAGCTGATCACTGGCTCTGCAGCTCCCTGCTAGTGACTGTTCATCAGCTTCATTAGCTCACTGGCTAACTGATTGTTTCTGGGTGGCTCTTCTGCTCCAGCTGTCAAATAGTGGTAATAACTCTGTAGCCATTGTTTAAGGGTAACTTTTTGTACTGTTTAACTCTTTTTCTGGCTGTTCTCTTCCACCCCTGCCATCCACATCCATTCTCCCCTCTGGCTTTATTCGTAACAGGGAGGGCAAGGCACCTTCATCTCCATCCACCTCCTATTATCTTCTCTGTGATCAGCGCTTTCCTAAACTGCAAATCCCTTTCAAGAAGAGCTCACGTGTAGGTTCACATTTGCACCTGGAGTACACTTTTCCTTAAGCTATAATGGAAACAAGCCTACTTGGATACTACTGTTCATCGAAAGGAAAGCAAAGAGCCAACGACTACTGGAGTGGATTCAAACTCTTCTCCCACGCAGTTCACTTCCCAGCATTCATTTAAAAACCTTCAGTGATTCAACTCTGCCTTCTCAGAGACAAAGCAGTCCTGTTGGTACTCAGCCACGCGCTTGTCTCCTCAGCCATCCCAAAGAGCTCCTACCAGTTCCTCTAGGCAGCTTCTGGAGCTGGTTTTGGTGACTGTTGGTACTGTTTTTACCTTCAGCTGTTCCTTCCGTGGGGCTGCCTGGGTCAGCAGCTTGCTCTCTCTTTTGAAGGCTCTCTCCTTTCCTTATCTCCAAAGCCTTTGAAGTGAACAGCTCTCTTTATTTTTGGTTCCATTTGCTCTGTTACTGACCTGAGGCTTCCCCTGGCGTGAGCTCTGCCAGGCCAGCCACCTCAGCAGCGAGTGCCAGGCATGGGGTGTGGAGGGGGGCTGGTGCTGTTTCACACCAATGTCTCTTTTTCAGGAGTGATTCAGCGCTGCACTGCTGTGAAATACCACTACACCTCCAGCTCCCTTCCTCGCAACTTACCCATCAACATCACCAACACCATCCGGCAGGACGAGTGGCACGCGCTCCGTGAGTACACCCCAGGCCTCCAAGGGTTACTCTGGGCCTTAGTGCAGTAGTGCCAGGGGAGGGCTCTGAAGCAGGCAGCTGCCACTGGGCTCTAAGTGTAAATGCCTAGTGAGGAAAGGCAAGTGCTGGCGGTGTAATTGTACGGGGGATTTGGAGGGACTTAAGCAGTGAATACAGGCCGGTGTGTAGTGTGTGGCAAGGTGCCATCATGTTCTGGACCTGGGGACAGCCAGTCCCTAGCTGGCTCACAGCAAGGGTGCTGTATCACCGTATGAGCTCTATAGATCTTGTGGCATTTTTTCCTGTGTGCACACCAGTGACCTGGTGCAGCTCTCTGGCAACCACCTCATTCAGGGAACATCTCCCTTTGTCTTTGCAACCTCCTATTACTAGCTCAGGGGCCACAAGCTGCCTCGTGCCCACATCCTTCCCACACAGGTGACTGACTGAGAATGATTTAGTCAGTTACTTCTGCCCTTGCCTCTCTCTCTGTCTGGTTCTGTTGCCTAGCCCCTGTCATCTGAGCCTCAGCACCCAGGTAAGCCAGCTAAGGGACTGAACTAGGAGGAGACAGGAACAGCACTTGTGTTATGGATGACAAAGTGCTGTTCATATCACTGGTGCCTGAGCTTTATTTTAGAGGTTGTTACCAGAGTTGTTCCCATCATACTGTATTGATCTGCTGTCTGCTCTGTCCTCCCACTGTTCCTCTTTTCAGTTCAGACTACCTGCCTGCCATACCCCAGTCCTTTATTTCTCCTCAGCATCTCCTCTCTCTCCTTTTATTTCTATTTTCAGCAGGCACTCACCCAACAAGCTCCATCCCACAAAAAAAAATAACCCAGCCCTTGAGGTAGCAACGTTTACAGATCACTGCTGAACTCATGAGGCACCTCTTTTGTCCCCCTGTATTTGGCCACCATTCCCTTGATCAGGACAGAACTCCTGTGCAGTGCCCAGCAGAAGGGAATCAAGTGAGCTGAATTCCCTTAGTTGGAGTGTAAAGGCCAAAGTCTTGACCTGGAAGCAGCTAGAGGAGGAGGAGTCCAGAGGAGAAGCGTAAACTTCAGAACCACCACCTCCAGATCTGTCCGGGCTCTCCCTTGGCTGTGCTGTCTGAGTGTTGCCCATCTCCATGTCTTCTTTCTCACTTCTCTCCTCTCTCTTTGCTCAGACCTGCGGAGGATGACGGCTGGCTTCATCGGCATGGCAGTCTCCATCATCCTGTTTGGCTGGATCATTGGTGTGCTGGGCTGCTGCAAGCAGCAGGAGCTCATGCAGTATGTGGCTGGGCTGCTCTTCCTCATGGGAGGTAAGAGACTTTCACTGTTGCTCCTGATGGCACCACAGTCAGTGGCACTGGCAGGGGGCAGGGCTTCAAAGTAGTGTCAGCCCACAACAATCACTGCAGAGCACCTTTCTGCTGCTCAGAGGTGCTCATGTCTCTGGGTAACAACGAGGCCCGGACACAGACAAGCCTGGAGAACACTGGCCTGGGGGGGTAAGGACATGAGCTCAGTGCTTGCCAGTGCTACATCTGCTCTCCTCCTGGCTGGGAGCAGACTTGCTGCGTGGCCAAATGTGAGTGGACTTTGTTTAGCTCAGAAATGGGCAATGGTTCATCCGTCTTTGAAAGGGGGCATAGTAGCAACAAATGCACCAAAAAAGTGAGCTACTGAGATGCTCCAAGGATGGAGGGCTCTTAAACTGCAAGCTGCAAATGGGCAGCTTTCAAGGGTGAAAAGATGGGGCTCTGCTTAAAAACCAGAGCTGCTAACCTGGAGGCCCAGTGTCAGCACCTGTAATGGCTGCAAGCCATACAGCACTAGCAATGGAACAAGCAGAGGCTTGGTGGCACTTTGGGGATGTGGGCCCTTGCCATCAGACAGCCTTCCCGTGGAGAGCTTTTGGGAAGCTGCACAGAAAACCACCCTGCTGGCATGGCATGATGCTAGCAAGGCTGGCAGTGGGGCTTGTGCCATCCTCCCTCATCTTCTGTGCCTGAAGGTGGCCTCTGGGGCCATTTTCATTCCTTTGTCGCACAGCAGTGAGAGGGAAGCGTTGGAAGTGGCACAGGGTACCCTGCACTGGCCATGCCAGGTGTGCTGTCAGCACTGAGAGCTGCCAGTGGTATTTAAACACAGATCCAGAGCTGGAGAGGTTAGTAGGTCGCAGAGGTTCTCCTCCCCCTCTACTCTGCCCCTGTGAGACCGCATCTGGAATATTGTGTCCAATTTTGGGCCCCTCAGTTCAAGGACAGGGAGCTCAGCACAGAGANGAGACATTCCAAACCCAACTGGATGAGTTCCTGTGTGACCTGCTCTAGGTGGTGCTGCTCTGGCAGGGGGGTTGCACTGGGTGATCTTTCAAGGTCCATTCCAACCCCTCAGATTCTGTGATCACCTTGACCTTGAGTCTAGCATGTATGAGGCATACTCGAGCACCTTGTGTTGTGAGGTTCTGAGGCTTTTTTTGCTCCTCTGTAGGGGTGACCAGGGAATGTGTGGCAGCTGACACAAAGCTGGGCACGTGCTCTGGGCTGCAGCTGGCAAGGGGTTGGGCAATGCAAGGGGAGACCGAGCAGGGCTGCAGCTCTTTACCTGCCCCAAGAGAGGCTGCCCAAGTGCTGACCAGAGCCCGAGGCTGTTAGTCATTGCCGAGAAAAGAAAGTCAAGGGAGAAGTGATGCACGATGAACCTGGCGTGATCAAGTTCAACAGAGCAGCAGAGGGAGCGAAGGCAGTACTGGTGATTTGACAAGTGAGGTAGCTTGTAGTCCTACAGATTTACCTTTTTCTTTTTACTCCTGCCTTGTAAGAATGAAGAGTGGTTGGTGGGACTACCAAAAAAAAAAAAAAAACCCCAAAAAGGTAATTCTTGATCTTGAAAATTCCTGGCTTCCAAATACCTGGGGGGGGAAAAAAAATACTAACCAAACAACCTGTGGCTTAATGAACCTGTGTGAGGGTTCACACTTGTCTCCTGCAGGTACGTGCTGCATCATCTCCCTCTGCACCTGTGTGGCTGGCATCAACTTTGAGTTGTCTCGCTACCCGCGCTACGTCTACGGGCTGCCCGAGGACATCAGCCATGGCTATGGCTGGTCCATGTTCTGTGCCTGGGGGGGCCTGGGCCTCACCCTCCTGGCTGGTTTCCTCTGCACCTTGGCCCCTTCCCTCAACACGTCTCGGGCGTCCGTACAGAAACCCAGACAAGAGAACGGGGCCGTGTGAGGCAGCCGGCGGCGGCGGGAGCGAGGAGGGGACTGTGGCGAGCGCGGCGCGGGCGGAGCGGTGGGTGAACACCGGGCAGAGGCGGCACGGCAGCGCCTGGAGAGCAGCGCCGGAGCCGTGCGGAGCGGCCCCGGGGATGCTGCCGCGGCTGCTGCTGCTGCTGCGGCCCCCAGCTGCGGACACTGACATTGCAAGTCACTCCAGGTTTTAATTAGTGGCGATTTTTTGCTCCTCGGTGGTTTAAAGGGGGACAGTTCTTTTTGTTTTTTCTGTTTACAAGGGATGAAGTCCAAGGCTGTGTCTCTTTTTTTTTTGTGCTGGTTTTTGAACTGTACCTCCACGGTCCTGTTATTATTGTCCAGTTGTAAGGGATGTTTACGCACCGACTCTATTGCTGCAGGTCTGTGTCGTTCAGACCCAATCTAGGGCAAGGAGCTTACGTGAAGTTGGCTTGAACACTTTTTGCAACAGGCACGTCTGGTGTTGGCTCAGGCCGCCGTTTCCCAAAAGAACCTTGATCGAAGCCGAGGTTTAGGCCAAAGAATCAGCCCATTCCTAGTATGAATTCATTTAAATCAGAGATCTGTCCTGTGCCCTGCTGTGGTATCAGCTGTTTGCTCACCACTCAAGCTGTTGCCAAAAGGAGGCGGCTGGAACTGAGCGGCACAGCGCTCAAAAAACCCAACACCTCTCCCTGGCTTTAGGCAAGGAGGGGAAGTTCTCCTCAGCTTCTCACACAGGTAAGATCACCTCTTTGGCTAACTCCCCACCTCTGTTTTTGGGGGGGGGAGAGGTGTTTGCAATATGCAGCTCAGAACCACTCCACTAGGCCAGGGAACGTTTGTGAAAGTGTCATAGTTTGAGCTGCCAGGACCAACCTTCCCTCTCCACAGCTCCCCGGTGGGTGCAGCTCCTGTCGAGTGAGAGCAGATGAGGAGCTCTGCCCCCACCTCACCCAAGTCCCCCACCAACATCAGCCTCCCCAAGGACCCGCAGCAGTGTGTTTTCCTCAGGAACCTGTGGCTTCTGCTCCCTCCCCACCTCCCCGAGCCCAGATGGAGCCCCGGTGCCAGGCCTCGGGCTAACTCAGGAACACCAGCCAAAGTACTGCGGGCTGGCGGGGTGGGGACGATGCCTTTTGCTTTCATCCATCTCTTCTTTCATCCCTCCTCTCCCCAGCGTCCAAAAACTGCACAGGTAAAGATGAGCTGGCCAGCATTTGGAGATGTTTACATTGTATTTAAAATACAATACAGTGGCATGTAAGATACTTAATGCTAGAAGTCAGTGTATTTATGAAAAGTGTAATTTTTAAATGGAAGTTGTAATTCTCAACTGGCATTAAAAGTACTGAAAGACTTGCTCAGTGGATGAAACCTCCAGGGTTTTGTTTTCTTCCTAATTGATTCCCAGACTGACCAGGGAGCTCAAATAGTGCTAAAGCTGCCAGAGTTAAGTGACAAAAATGTCGTGCAGGTGTGAATCGTGTTCGCTGCTCCCTTGCAAAATGAGTGTGTGTTCCAAAGTTTCAGAGGGTGTTAAGTCAAGTGCACTTACTGCACTGTACTTACTGTACAACCTCTCGGTCCTCACCCAGGAGTAGCAGAGCAGGATTTAACCCAGTTCTAGCAGCAGGAGGCTCCAAGGGCAGCATGATGGGCACCGTGGACAGCAGGCTCTCACCTGTACAACCACCAAGCCCCAACACATCACGGATTTGGCTTTAGAGTGGGGGGGAAAAAAACCCCAGGTTTATTTTTTCCAGACATAAAATAAGTGGTACAGTCCAATCGAGTCCCATCCTCTGCCAAGGGCACCCCCTTGACAGGGCAGAGATCAGGCATAGTACTGCAGGTTGGCTTTTTTCTTCGCCTGCACCTCCAGGATTCCCTCCATGTAGTCCTCGTGGGTGAGCTCGGTCGCCCCACGGCGCAGGGCGATCATCCCCTGCCAAGGAGAGGGCACAGAGCGGGCGGGTGAGCGCCAGGGGAGCGGGTGCCAGCCCTCCCATCCCTGCCCCGGGGCACCACTCACCGCCTCCACGCACACCGCCTTGCACTGCGCCCCGTTGAAGTCGTCTGTGCAGCGAGCCAGCTCCTCGTAGTTCACGTCAGGGCTGATGGGAGTGGGAGGGGGGAAACAAGAACTGCCTGAGAAGGAGCTCTGGGTGAGGGAGCGTGCCCAACCCCGGCCCCAGAGGCCGTCCCTCCTCCCTACCTCACGTTCATTTTGCGGGAGTGGATCTGCATAATTCTGGCTCTGGCCTCCTCGTTGGGCATCGGGAACTCAATCTTGCGATCCAGCCGCCCCGAGCGGAGCAAAGCCGGGTCCAGGATATCAACCCGGTTGGTTGCAGCAATCACCTAAGTACAAGCAGGGCTGTCAGGGTGAGGCAGGTGCAGGGCAGGTCTCTCTCTCTGCCTCCCCAGGGATCCACCAAGCTTAGTCCCTGCACATGGCTCTCCAGCCCCTGCTAGAGAGGCCTGGGCCTCAATAGCACTCTGCTAGATCCCGACCTTGACTTGTGTGTTGGGCTGGAAACCATCGAGTTGGTTCAGCAGCTCCAGCATGGTCCTCTGCACCTCCCTGTCACCGGCCTTCTCGCTGTCAAACCTGAGGAGGAAACAAGGGTAAAGCCTGAAGCTGACCATCCCACCCACACCTGTTTCATCACACGAAATACAGGCTGCAGCTCACGCTCAGACTGATTCACAGGGGAGCCTGCAGATGTGTCAGTGATGGTGGTAAAGCTGCCAGAGTCAAATTGCCAGATAAAAACATCATTCAGGTGTGAATGGTGCTCACTCCCACCTCACAAAAGGAGTGTGTGCTTCAGAGTGTGAATTCAAATGTTTCTCCCAAAGAGGCTGCACAGCTAAAACCAGGCAAAGAGCCAAAGTCTTCCAAATCCCAGCCTGAAACTACAGGAGGGCGAGGGCTGTAACTAGAGTAACTGTCAGCAGCAGCTGAGCTGAGTCTGTGTGTCCCAAGAGCTGAGTGGGACTAATGTCCACGCCCATGGAGGGGGAATGTCTCCATGTGCCTGACACAGTTGTCAGAAAACAGAGAAACAGAGATCCCCCCTAAGGCTCACAAACTTCACTGATGAGCCCAAGGACTGTGGCAGCTGCTGTCTCCCCGGGACTGGCTTTACACTGTTTGTGATCTGTCCGTGCCTCCCCTCGGGCCGTGGGGGATGGAGGGCATGGCCTCCCCTCACCTCTTGGTGCCGATGGCATCCAGCTCATCGATGAAGATGATGGAAGGGGCTTTCTCCTTGGCCAGAGCGAAAGCATCGCGCACCAGCTTGGCTCCATCGCCAATGAACATCTGCACGAGCTGCGGGCCTGCCAGCTTCAGGAACGTGGCCTGGGAAGGGAAACACAACCCCACCAAGCCTCGTTTCTCAATGGGGTCACTGTCTGAGAACTGCAGGAAGCTCTCCATGAAAACAAGCCAGCAAACAGACACGCAAAGCCCAGCCTCTGACAGCAGCTCCGTATGAGCCCTCTCCTCTCAGTACTGTCCTACAGCAGCACACACTTTCAAAGGTTCCTTTTACCTTGGTCTGGGCAGCACATGCTCGAGCTAGAAGTGTCTTCCCTGTCCCTGGAGGCCCGTACATGAGGACTCCTTTGGGTGGCTGTATACCCAAGTTTTCAAACTTCTCCTTATGATTCATGGGCAGGACGATGGCCTCCACGAGCTACAGCAAGAGAAAAACATGCAAATGTCAACCCCTCGGCCTTCACACGTCCAGGCTGCCCACTCTGAGCTCAAGTTCAAAGCCTGTTGTCCTTGGTCACGACCGAAATAAGACATAAAAGTGTCACCTCTTGGATTTGTTTATCCAGCCCGCCGATGTCACTGTACTGCTCTGTGGGTCGCTCGTCCACCTCCATGGCTTTCACCCGCGAATCATACTCAGTGGGCAGGGTCTCCAGGATCAAGTAAGAGTCTTTGTTCACCCCCTGCAAACACAAGTCCTTTGCTTGTAACAGGCCCTTCAGAGAGCACTTGACAAACACACGACCCAAGGCTGAAGGAACAGCCAGCTCTGATGCTGGCTCTCACCAAATCCCTGCAGCCTGGCACAGTGGCCAGTGCCACAGCCAACCCAGCACCTTTTAGAGCAGAGGGGTCCAACCGACTTACTGTACGAAAGACTGAGGTTAGAATTACGGTATCAAAGATTGGGTTTAGAAAGCTTATTCTAGGTATAGACTTACTCTAGGTAAACACTCTCTACTGAAATGTTCAGCACCTAATTGAAACTACAGAGAACACACCCCATCAAGGTACTTTTCTAGACAAGTGGCCCTGGAGAAATCTGGACAGACCTGTCTCCTTTCTGAAGGGCAAGACATAAGCAATTTCTGGCCAACATCATAGGTACCAGTCATAACAGCATCACTCACCACCAGGTCTCCAGGCTTCAACTTCTCAGCATCAACCAACCCAATAACAGGCAGGAAATACGTCTGTAGGAAAGAAATCACGGTAGGCAAAACCAGCCATACAGGGAGAAGGTCCTTTCTGGTGCTCCTCAGAGCTGGCTGGGCACACGGGTCTGACCTGACGTGTAGAGGTCTTGATCACAGCACACTTGCCCTTTCTCTGGGAATCCAGGTCAATGTTTGCTCCATCCTCCTCCTGGTCGTTGGGGTCAACATCCAGCAGCTGAAAAACCAGAGCGAGAGGTCTCATGACAAGGTAAGCAGGCTGGTGGGAGGGCCCTGGGGTTAACGTGTCTAAATGACACACGGGAGCAGAAATAAAGCTCCCTGTATTCTCTGTCAGCAGGAGAACCCCAAAAGCATTTAAAGCCTCCTATAAAAATCCATTTCTTCCCTTCTTCCTGAGGCAGCACACCACAATGCATAGAAAGATGCTATAAAGTTCAGAACAAAGCAGTTGTTTGTGACACTGATTTCCCCTCCCATCACAGCAGCTCACGTTAAGCCTGAAGTTCATGAAGTTTTCAAACAGTAGCAGAGACCAACTCCTTTTCTAACAAAAATTGAAGACTACCACCATTTTCTTGGCCTGTCACCCAAATTACTGAATGACAAACAGAACGTGAGGTAGCAGCAGAGCCACAGCTCTTCATTTGCTGTGTCGCCTGTCTCAGGCAGCACGTGCCAGATCTCACAGTCCACACTAAGCGAGGCCGTGTCACTCTCTGAGAGCTGTGACACCTACAGAGGAACAGCAGCCAGTGCCTAAGGAACAGCACTGACAAGCAGTGGGCAAGTGATGGGCACTCCCAGGTCCCAGACAAACACAACAGAAGAACAAAGTCCTGGCTACAGGTGCAGCCACTGTTTGGGAATACAGAATCACATAGCGGTGGGGGTTGGAAGGGAGCTCCAGAGCTCATCCAGCCCAAGCCCCTGCTAAAGCAGGTTCCCCTCCAGCAGGGGGCACAGGAACGTGTCCAGGTGGGTTTGGGAACCTCCAGAGAAGGAGCCTCCACACCCTCCCTGGGCAGCCTGGGCCAGGGCTCCCTCACCTCAACACCAAACAAGTTTTCTCCTGTTCCATTGGAACTTTGTGTTCCAAATTGTGTCCACTGTCCTGTCACTGGGCACTACAGAAAACAGACCAGCCCCATTCTCTTGAAACTCGCTTTTAGTATTTATAAGCATTGATAAGGTCCCTTTTCAGTCTTTTCCAGGCTGAACAGCCCCAGTTCCCACAGCCCTTACTCATAAGGAATATGTTCCACTCCCCTGATCA
>WBNH01001724.1:232038-296656 GCA_013401255.1 Urocolius indicus | reverse complement strand
TCATGTTTAATTTGCTGTCAACCGGAACTCGAAGGTCCCTCTCTGCTGAGGTGCTCTCCAGCAGGTCACTCTCAGCCTGTACTAGTGACACTGTGAAATACACTTGAAATAAAAAAGAGTCAAACCAATATGGACATTTTTGAGTCTGGTCACTGTCCTCTTGCTGAAATAATCAGAATAGATTTGTGAAGAAGTTTTGTCATATCTTCCATCTACCCTAGGAGTTTGGAGCTTCCAAGGAATTTGGGAGCTGACTGCCTTGCTGATTTTAATTATGGAACTAAATCTAATATGAATGATAGAAAAGAAAATTCTAAGCAGCTTATGACATTTCTGGATGAAAATGTAAATGTAAAACATGGAAACTGAGAAAAACAGGAAAAAAAAAATAAGTTTAGTAGGGTGCTGTAGGGACATATAGCCAGAAATAACAAATGCAAAGCTGCTAGTTAGGTTCAAGAAATAGGATATTGAATTTGATTGGGGAAGCTTAAAACCAATGAAGATCTGCCAATGTATGGTTGTGGGGTTGTTTTTTTTTTTTTTGCTGCTTAGATAGTTCAAGAATTAATACATTATTTTGGCTACGTGGATTAGAGATAGGTCCTGTAAATGCACAGGAATATGTTTAAAGATGTCATTAGATCTAGGTATATGGAGAAGGACTGAAAAATGGTCAAAGTGGAGCCAACCGGTGGGTTTTAAAAGCCAACATCTAACAGAGGAATGTCTGCGAAATGACAAGCACTTGTTCTGAATGAGGATTTGAGTGGAAACCCTGAAAGTAATTTTTCTTGGCAAGGTAGCATCAGTGACAATTCCCTCTGAGTATATCCATCTTATGAAGTAAGTGGTTGTCATGTTGCTCATAGAGCAGAAAAGAAAAGTTTATTGGAGATTTGGGTAAAAAAGTGTTTCAGTGCTTGGATGATTAAGCATCTTCGATCTGTGAAGGGCACTTATGGCTGCCCTTGCCTTTTCTTGCCTGTGTCAAATTCCCTTTCATTGGAGGCATATGTACTAGTGCTTACAAATGGGGCAGGCATGGGAACTGGTGGATTTGAAAGATGTGCATGGAAGTAAGTGGAGATAGAACTCTAAAATGAGGAAATAAAGACTTATAGTACAGTTTTTTTATGATCTTAATGACTGAAAGAAATGATCTGCCACTTCAGACACATTTCCTGCCTTCTGCTGTGCATCAGGACTGAGCACCCCAGCCCAACACACTTCTTGCCCACACAAACACAAATATATAATTGAAGGAGCAATTGTTTGGTCCCATTTCAGCTCAGGATTCTGTAGAATTAGAAAAATGCTTGGCATACCTTTTTTTTTCTACTGTACCAAGGACAAGCACTGTCTACAGAGCAAAGGCGCTGTGGAGACCATGCCTGACTTGTATTTCTCATTTCTCACTGCAAAAACCAAAACATTACAAGGACGGAAGTAACAACTAAAATCTCACATCACTGTCTAGCAGCTACTTAATTTCTGTGTGAATATCATCGCTATAAATGTATTCTCATTATTATATTCTCTTGTGCACACAGGTTAATTGGAAATCTCACTTCCCAGTTTGTTATTCCCATATGTGAGCTGATGCAAAATTTAGACTCAGAACTGTGTAAATAGATGTAGGAAGTGACATGGAAATGTAACACTCTGACTTGTATAGGAATTAGCTGTACTGATTTGCATTATGGTTTGCAACTCGTATATCAGGTCCTTTTGAAGCCAATGAGATTTCCAGTTTAGAATATAAACTGCTGAAAAACTTTATCATATCCACAGCCTGGCAGTGTCGCACATCATGTGAACCACGACCCACAGAGACAGCTTCAAAGCTAATGGCAAAAACAGAAGAATCACCTGCTGCTAGGAAGGTCAGGCAAAATGTGTCATTCACGTCAACTGCCTCACAGCTTGCTTGAAGGGGGAGGTTCCTTCTCCAGTATCTGAGTTTCATTTCTTATTTCTGCAAAGGTGTGAATTGTGCCCTCCTATAAAACAGAGAATTCTTCCTTAGGCTTCATATGTCTTTCACATAAACCTCTCCTTTTTGGTCAGAAAAGAGAGTGGTTTGTAAACTGCAAATAAGGTTACAAGAGCCGTACTCAGACTACATGACGTTTCTGTACAAGCATCATGCATCTGAACACTCATAAGCTCCAGGTGCACAGCATTAGGTTGAAATATTTTTTTATCTTGAGTATCTTTATTATTCAGTGGAAGTGACAGCTTTCCTCGATTCTATTGGCTGTTAGATGTCAGCAAATATTGCAGTTAGTATAAACAGCAAGCTACAGTAGCCGAATCAGTGATTTTCAGGTGATGTACAGTACTTTTCTTGGATGGTACTAATTTTATTTCCGAACAGAGCCCTTCTTAGTGCTAGCTTCCATTTCTGGAATCCAGAGAAAACTTAGTATGACATATTTAAAATGAGTCTCAGGAACACAATTTATATTTTTTCTTTGTAGACTTTGATCACATTTGGTTCTCTGTAGCAAGTTGGAAAAGTCCCTTGATAGTCCTAGTTTATAAGACTGCAGGTTTTTTATAAACTTGCAATTGTGATTCTCTAGACTAGCTTTCTCCTTTTCAAGTAATGGCATTCAGCACTTTTGCTGTAAACTCACCCTTGTTCTGTGAGAGCCCTGCCTTGTGTCAAAGCAAACGGAATCAAGTACTTATGTAGCATATAAAGTATTTTCTCCTTAAGTAATAACTGCCTCTTGGGGAGTACAAAGGAGTTAACACCCTAACAAAGCATCGGCCTTCTGCAAATTATTCACATGCATTTGTGTGAAAAGAAAAATGACATGTACACAATGTCCTTTCATGCTCTCCAGTAAAACTAATTCTGTACAACTTAGCCTGCCCTACCTGAGAGACAAATAGACTCTTACACCGAATAATGCCTCAAATCCTGCCAGTTTTGAAGTATAGATAGTTTTTTGCTCTTTTTTTTTCACTTCTAAAAAAATGAGAGCAGAAGAAAAAACAATCAAGACTTCTGACAGGTTTCTTTATTAACTTTTGAAGGCCTGCCTGAGTACGTTCGTTAGGCTGTCACTGTGGTGCCTTGTTTCAAGTACCAGGTGCTGGTGACAAAGGCTGTTCTGCCATTATCAGTGCTTCTCTCAGCTGCCTGAAATTTTTAAAGCAGGAGAGATAGGTATTTGTGAGAGTTAGGCCTCAAATAAAACTCCAGGTTTGAGTTTTAGTACTATCCTGGGAATTGTTTAAGGTTCAGACTAGGATTTTATGGACTGATCCTCTTAATGCTTTACAAGCAAATTTTTATGCTGATCTTTGATTTCAAAATTTTCATGTAGCTGCAGGAGGCTCAGTATGGGATGAGAAAGGTTTTGTAGTCAGTGTATTTTTAGGGTGACACATTGTGTCGAGCTACGTTTGTCTCAAAAGATACTGGATTTTTTTTTTTTTTTTTGCAAATGGAAAATGAAAGGCAGTAATAATCCCTTTTTCTAGCTCCATCTGTTCTGCTTCACTGATTCACAGCAGTCTTGAGGACATTGTCCAGATTCCACTTTAATTTTCAAGGACATTACTAATTTTAGGTGAAGAAAGGCTCAAGAACTGTTCTGTCTACACGTACCCTGGGTGGAAGAGCAATTCTGCACCAGCATGAAGATCACTCAGGTGGCTTAATGAGCTCTCTTTGACTTTAATAGCTGGAATATTTCTAAATGAGCTTTTTGTGTGGCTACATGTACAGCCATAAGTCTTAACTTTTCCAAAGTTTGTCCTTGCATATTCTACTTCTTCTCATGATGCAAATAGAAAAGACAAATTGGTCAGAGGGGAGAGATTCTGCGTTCTACATTTCAAAAATATGTTTTTAGTTTTTTTCTTGAGACTTAATGATTTGGAAGGTAATAAAATCATCAGGAGATAATTATGTTTATTGTTGAATGGAAGTGACAAGTTTCCTCAATTATACCTGCCTGAATGAAAATTTAGGTTTAGTTTAGACACAAAGGTGGAGCCAGTCTTTGTAGCTTGAATCTGCTGGTATCTCTGCAATATCTCAAACCAAACTAAATGCCCTGGAACTTTCAAGAAAGTTTGTATTTAGAGCTGAGGCTGCAACTGCTGTCTAATCCTGTGTCCTCTGAGTCAGCAACAGAAAACCCACTGACTTCAAAGGTTGAAGATTTCATACATGAACTTCATGGCTCTAAGCCATTTCTAATCAAAGAAACAAAATCCACCAGAAGGCTTATACAACATTCTCCAAAGAGCTATCTTGAAGCAGTGAAACACATAAAAATGTAGTTAACCTTAGCCTAACTTTGAAGTATAACATTAAGTATGTGTTTCAGGATTTGAAAGAAAGTAGTACAAACTATTTTCTGTTGAATTAGTTGTGGGCCTTGTCTCTCTTTATAATCCTATTTTTGGATGCTTTTTTGTTTATTTCACTTGGTTTCTCTTTCAAGTAATTTGATTTTTGTCACCAAGCATTGGAAATAGACTATACCACCACACAGGATTAAAGTGTCTTGTATTCTGGGATACTTGATATAGGGTGCAACCAGCTTGACTAGCTGGTCTGGCAGCTCCCCCACCTTCTCCACCTCCAGATGGGGGCTTTGCCCTCTTTCTAGATGCTCCCGTTTGCTAGTATTTTCTCTGAGCAGAAGACAGGTTATGTTGTGTGTTTCATGGATTTGCTGCTGTCCTAAGTAAAGCTTAGTGGATCAGATTTGAACAAATGCATCTTTGCTCAACAGTCCTAGGAAAGCTTTTACAGTAAGATATTATCTAAGTCAGTGTTTTTTCCAGTAAATGGAGGCTTCAAAGTTGAAAGGCACTGTCTGGTACGTGTAGGTGCTCACCCTTGAAATAAAGGAGTGAGCTACAGAGGTCATTGTAAAAAAAATCCTATTCTTTGCTGAAGCTGCGAAGTAAACGAGGGATGAAGCATGCACTGAAGTGCCTGCTGTTTTGTTTTCTGACAGGATGAGGATGAAGAGACTGAAGTGGAGAGAAATGGAGTTCTGGCAGCAATTCCTAACAATTGCTGTGCCCCTGACAACATGAACAAGATCGATTCAAATAAGAGCAGTAAAACCAGCACTGATGGAAAAAGGGAGAAAAGTAAACACAGTGGGTGTAGCTCGCCAATGTCAGTCGTGAAAAGACTTTTCTGTAACTCTGATTGCTTCCATGTCAAAAATCCTTACCACATAGACAACTATGCCAGATTTTCTTTCCCGTTATCATTCATCATAATTAATGTGTTTTATTGGGTATACTATTTGTATTTCTAAATATTTTCACGTGTAAAATTGGTTTAGAAAGGGGATAGGGGAGGGAAAGTTGCAGAAGGATGAAGTAGTTGCATTTGGATTAAAGGATATGAAAGGACATGCTGTCGTTTCAAGCATATCTACAGTTTCCTGTTAACTCACTTTCCCACTGTTAAATGTCTGTCTTCCAAAACTGACTTTCCTTTTAGCATGCGTGTCCCATATTAAACTACTTATCAAAGTCCTTTTTAAATATTTTAATGGTCAACTTTGTAAAATAAGTTATATTACAATTGTTTCTGAACTACATTGAAGACATTTAAAAATAAAAACAATGAAGTGTTGTTTTCCTGCTATGCTTTCAATATTCGGTTCCTTCCAGCTGTGTCAATAATGCATATTTTCCAGATTATATAAGAAAATGTATAATTGCATGTCAAAGTGATTTTGTTTCATAGCAAGAAACAGCTTTGAAGACATAGGCTACCAACACAAACCAAACAATATGTTCATCTTTGTAGGGTCATGAACATCAAGTCTCTTCCCTACGACCTTAGATAGAACTCTTGTAGACATCAGTTTCTTTTCTGAATAAGTGCAGAGCAAAATATAGAAAGGGACTGGAGACAAAACTTTAAATCCCTAGAGGTGTTTTTCCCATGTGAGGACATATTTAGGTGTTGGCCAATGGTTAATGGAATATGGCAATTTATCCTGATGTACTCTGTTGTCTGGCAATCACAACTGTTCTGCAGAGAAGAAATATGGTATACAGAATTTTCAGCTTAGCAAATTCCTCTTGAATCCCTTGCCACTAAAAATTTCGCATAAAGATGAAAAAATTTGTTGAATTGGAAAAAAAAAACCTGGATATGCAATAAATCTTTATGTAAAAAGGGTAAGTTTTATGCAGATGAAATTATAACTCATGTGAGAGAATGGTTACACTTGATGAAAAACTGTAACATTGTTTCTGAGTGGTTATTTCAGTGACAGATACTAAAAAGTTATTGATATGGCAACGTTTCTTATACTGCAGTCTGGAAGCACTTATACCTTTTTCCTAACCATAATAATATGTGGGTTGCATATATAAATGTATGTATAAATGTGTATATGTACTTTTAAAGACTGTGTACCTTGACATTTATGATGGTCTGACACACTGCACACATAGAAATGTGTTGAAAACCCCTTGTAGTACTGACACTCTTTGATACACCTTTCTACCAGTGTGCTGCCAGGGAAGAACACCATTACATGAGAAGGAAAGTGCAAAATACCAAGGTGGGTTAGATTTGTCCCTGCTCACAACTAAATCCATAAAAATAATTGCATATTGGTAAACAAGTATCAGGTCAATAAAATCCCCTCAATATTTTTATTTTCTGAATGGCTCAAATGCTTGTTTCTCTACTGTTATCAGTAACACCTTTAGTAAGACTTACAGAGGCAAGGACACCTCAAGAACAGTCTAGTGGCTTTTGGTACTTATGTCTGTTTTGACATTTATAAAAGCAAATGCATGCAAGAATCAAACCAAGACTGCCTGTGTTAGGGACAATACAAAACCAGAAATTCTATTTTTTATTTAACATTCTGCTGTTACAGATTTAACCTTAAACCCTTTATTCAGGAAAAGATTCTATGAGATTTTTTTTGTGTCTTTTGAGATGTGTAACTGGACTCTAAGATCTCTTTCCAGCTCTTACTGCCATAATATTCACAGAAGACATATGGTAAAGCTCTGTATTTATTTTCTTAAATTTGAAGTTTACATTAATCCTGAATCTTTTCAGATAGTTATCTACATGTTGCAAGTTACCTGTGTGTAACACTAAATTTGAGATTTATATTTACTACAAGCATAAAGCAGGCATTTAGTTTTGTAGCTTCCAATTAACTTGGAGGTAATTCACCTTAAATATTCTTTTAGAAAGCTGTTCAAGTCCTGGACAGCTTTGTTTACAGTGCATTAACTGATAACAGGGTCTATTTTCCCACTAACATGCTAATTGTAAGCAGAGTTAGATGCTGAAGTCCCTCGTGTTTTCAAGAAAGAATAGACTGCACAGCCAGATTATTTATTCTCCTGCTTTGCATAATTCTGCATTAATTACTAATTTGAAAAATGAAACTTAGTTTGACATGAATTTGTGTAAGTTAAAGATGTTCCCTCCAAGGGACAGGAGAACAGATTTTCAGAGTGGTGTATGAAGAATGGCATTTAAATGATCCCTTTCAACATACAAAACTGTCCTCAGAAACTATCAAATTCATTGGAGTTAGCTGGAAAGGCTGTTCAAAGTAATTGGCATTCGTGGACAACTCAGAAGAAAAAATGCAGATGGAAAAGTCTTTTTTAGGTCCAAGAACAGGGGCCAGACTTGAGGCTGAGGCACTCAAAGCTAGGCTCGGCAATGAAAATGGCTTTGCTTTCATACCAGGTGAAAAGGAGAGGGAAAAGACCTCAGACTTTCTGCAATCATTTTCTAGTTGATAATTGTCTTTATTTTGCTTACTTTGATTTTAAAGTTGTCTAATCAGAGATCTTCTCTGACTCAATTCAGAAATGGCCTGTCATATTTTGAGACCACTTGAAGCAGATGTACAGCCGAGGACCTGAGGTAACTGGATTTGGGGTAACAGCACAAACCAATGATGTACTTTTATGGAATTCACTTTGATGTTAGGAGGAGGTGCACTGCTTTTTGTGTATACAAAGGCAGCAACCAGCCCAAGGAATAAATTTTCTTGCTCTGTGGAACACCTGCAGGCCTGGGCTTTCAGTTTAGCAGCCACCTCACAGGTGTCTAAGCATTGTGCAGACTGGAAAAAATGCCTCAGACCTTAATAAGCTCTTTGGTATGATTGTCTTTTTCTTAATGGAAAAGTATTATGAAAATAAAATCCTCTATTGAGCTATTCTTTAATTAAAAAAAACACCAACTTATGGATAATTTAGATATTTGAAAGTATTAATCCTTGCTGTCTTTCCACTTTGGCAATTATCTGGTGTGTTACTCTGATTCAGATATGTTGTGGGTATCTCATGCAGCCTGCTTACTGCAGGGATGCTAGTTGGGATTCTCTGAGATTCTTTGAAATATGCTGCCTAAATCAAAAGGGAAATACTAAGAAATATGACATTTTAGAACGGGCACTCTCACAAACTAAATGAATTTTAGAGAACATTTATTATAAATGACAAACAACTAAATACCACATCTGAATACTCCAGTCAACACATATGGCAAGCACAAGATATGGCATCCATCTGTTGATTTGAGTACCCATTTTCAGCACAGTGGCCTTAGTATCAGTGCAGCAGTAACATAAATAGCTCCGTTTGCTTCCTTGCAAGTCTCTTCATTGCTTGTACTAGTTATTTTAAGAGAACTGTTATGCCTTTTGACGTGGGAAAATGTAGTTAAAGAACCTGATGCTCCACATTGTCACCCTGCAATGCAAACAGAAAATGCCAGAATCATTAGAGATTTAAGAATACCAGTGTAAAAGTAAAGATGACGACAGGAGAAGCAGCAGCAAGCTGTAAACCACCTGCTTTCTGCCAACAGCTCCTGCCAGTGGTGCAGCAATATGCCTGAAACACCTATACGAGTGCGAAGTGAAGAGGCTACTGGTTAACTGGCGCTGCTGGTACAATTCACTCCATGCAGCGGTAGATGGAGCTCATTAACTGCTCTTCATGATTGAATGAACAAATGTAAATGGCAAATGCCAGTTAAGGAGGACCCTAGGGAACAACTATTACAAATTGACATTTGTACTGTGTAAATAGGTCATGTTTGTAGTGACAGATTATTTAAAATCAGACAACACAGCATTGTCAGGTGGACTGTCAAGGACTTCTGTTTTTCACACTAAAGTTTAGGCTTCTCAAACCCAGACTGTTGTTTCCATCACTTTAGACACTGAAATCATTAACATATTCTGCCAGTTTGGAAAGTAACTTCATGGCGACAATACCTTGTGGTTTAAGCCTGAATTTTCTACCATATGTCAAGATTTTCTTCTACAGGTTTCAAATCGAAGTGTTGTAGCATCTCAGTATTCCAAGACAAGCAGAATAGAGGCTGTACCAACAGTTTTCCTGTATATATTTATGAATCCTAAATAAATGTTCCCAGATAGTTCACTGAAAATTGCTAATAGTTGACCCAAGGATCAAATTAATTTTAAACCCAGTTCAAACCTTTTGAAAAAGTTTCCCTGAAATCTGGTTTGTTGGAACGGTGGGAAGCTAAGCTGTCGGAATCTTCTGGGCTGATTAAACAGGTCGCTGCAAGAACAAGGTCTCTCAACCTGAGAGCTGAAGCCTGGAATGGATTCTGCTTACTGTAGAGAAGTGGGTGCTAGACAGCACTTAAGTAGATAAGCTTGACATGATTTCAAGATCTGTAATGGATTTGCCATTACTTGTTATACAAATTTATAATGAAAACCAGGGGTCTGCTTTAATAACAATGCCAAATTCAGCTTTTCATCAGTTTCCATCTGGAGACATCTTTCTTTCCCAGTCCCATCTGAAAGTCAAACTTTCCATCCTCAGAAAGAGAATGATCAGGGGGCATTTGGGGGCATTTCAGTCTCTTGATGTGAGTTTACTCATGTAATTTGGGTTCTGGGTTTCTTTCCAAACTGGAATGGACCTTGGTTTCCCTTTCCAGATCAAACATAGACAAAACTTCAGAAGACAAAAACCCCATAATATTTTAGCACCATCATATGTGCACACAAACCATAGCCCTGATTAATTTTCAAACACTGCTCTGAATTTAAATTTAGTCCAGATTTAACTGCTGGATAACTTCATCTGTATTAATGTACAAACAGACACACCATTGTTGCTTCCATGCTGTAGCAGGTAATGATGGAACTTAGACAGTAAAAGATTTGATACCAGGGTTATTTGTTTTCTCAGAAAGGAGTGTAGTTTTTCTGCTTTAAAGGCAAGTTGGGAACTGATCCAGAATACTAAATCTGGCTCTAGCTGAGTCTTGGCCACTTTGAAAGCAGAACAATCTGGCAAAGTTAGAAAAAAATTAACATAGTATAAAATGGATTTCAAATCTGAGTTGTATATTGTCATTCTCAGCTTGTATGCCTCGAGCCTTGATGCTGATGTTAATGAAGTTGCTACACATAATATTCATTGCATCTCAGAACCAGTAACAAACTTGTGTCGTGACAGTGTGGACAAAGCTGACATTGCATCTACTTGATGCAATAGATTCTTGAAAGATGCAACTCCTTTCCTGTGTCCTAGTTTCTTTAGGAACAAGTTTATCTCAATCCACTTACAGCTTTGATTTATCAAGCACTTGCTTTGGATGAGTGCCACAACAAGGTGAACATGAATCACATTACACTGCATTAGTCTCTTCTATGAGAAGCATCTGTTCAATTACATGCATTTAAATGCTTGACCATTAGACTCATATGCTGAACTATATCATGCACTTAGCTAATTATGTCCTAATCAAAGTGCTTACCATTCACAGCCATATGTTTTTGATGAAATCTGATGAATACAACCTTTTCCATGGTATTTTCCATCCTTGTGAAGAAAAGATGACCTTCAGGAAAACCTCCTACCCTACACTATCAGTGTATGACTTAGCCACAGGGATTTGGTCCAATCCTTGCTGTAGTTTTATAAGGTTGACTTTAACAACCCTTCTGTACTTTTCTGGGAACAGAACTGACAGTCTTGACCTCTCAAAATGATGTAATCTTCAAAATAATAACATAGCAGATTAAGGTCTGAAGAAATTTATTAAGTAGCTAAATATAAATGGAATCTTTTTGTCAGCTTCTTTCCCAGAAAGATGAATGAAATATTGAGAAAATTTTATCATCTTTCCCCATCATTCTTTATCATTTTTGTATAGTGTTGTGCTTAAGTATGGCTGCTAGTGCTTTTAAAGGTTCTCTCATAATGAAACATTCAAAAGTGTTTGTAATTTTTTTTTTTAAAAGACAAAAAATTAAGTATGATGTGCAAACAACTAAAAAAATTGAAGTCTGAGGCTTCCTATGCCACAGAACATTTTTGATTCTACTGATCAACCTTTGCATGCCCTGCTGGTTCACATTTTGTGAAGCTTGATACTACGAACTGCTAACTCTGGAAATTTCCATACATTTTCATAGAAGATTCTGTATAGATGCCAGCTACATAGAGGATACTGAGTAGATGCCAACTGCATTACTCACTCTACACCATTTCCAACCACATATGCTCACAGATGCTAGGGTCTTATTGCAGGTGGAACAAATGATCAAAATAAGAAATGCATATTCCTTGTTCTGTGACTGTCTTCTACAGCACGTTCCAGCTGCTGAGTAAAGCCTTGCTAAAGTTTTGGAAAATGAGATGATGCAGCAGCTGTAATGGTAAAGATTTTTGTGGTTGATCAGTCCCACTATGAACTTCCTACCACATACAGTTATTATATCCTGACTTAACAAAAGGATTGGACTTGACGATCTCTAGGAGTCCGTTCCAACCCTGACCATTTTATGACCTTGTGACTCAGTGATACTGTAAGACCCTAAAAGGAAGATGAGCTAATTTATTTCTATCCTAATATCCTAAAAATCTTAATTTCTAATTTACCACTTCTGGGCCAATAATTTCAAAGTTGCATTTGCCTCAGATTGCCATGCATTACTTTATCAATCTTTGGGCAGTATCTGTATCTTTGTTGTTATAACCCAGCTGTAGGTTATCATTTCTGTAAACAAGTGCACATAATGGCCTGAATTTGATTTATCTCTCATCAGATTACTTGAATTATACATTTTTTACCAGCAGAATCAAAAGCTGTTTCTGAATCTTTTACATCTCTACATATGCTTGTATTCAAGCTGTAGCATTTAGCCTTCCCAGAAGGCTCTTCATTGTTCTCTGATAACGTCAGGTTTCCAGATGTACTGCCATGCTTTGCTAAAGATGACAGAGGAACAAGCCAAAATCATCAATTTGAATGATATTTCAGCATCATCCTGGTCCTGTGTCATTCCTGTGTACACTGCAGGCATCAATCTATGTTTGTCTAAAATGGTTAATGCCAGGACCTTAAATGCAGAGAGAGCTGAAGAGGCTAATTTATTATATTTTGACAAGGACAAGCCTCATCTGGCAATCCAGTGAGGCTGAGTGCATCTGGTGCATAGCGCATCTACTCTCTCAGATCCAAATTGTTCTGTTAGTTACCATGACCCTCTTATCTATGTGCTGTCTCTATCCACCCTGGTCTCCTTATCACTTAATAGGATAGTGCCTGTATCTTCCAATTTCATTTCTATTGGCTTTCAAGGTGCATGATGCTGAGAGTGCATGCTGGTACATAATCCTCTCTTCCTGAGAGACAGGATCACTCACCCCAAAATGTACCTCCTCGTCTGCAGTCTGGGAGATTTTTCACTATGGCTGCTGGCTTCTTTTTGGGTTTCACTTCTGATTTGAGTCACTGCCTGCACTAAGGGGGAATATCTACCCACACCTATGTCTATCAATGACAAGTTTTAAAAGGTTTTGGAGACTTAAACAGATGGGACGAAGAGTACGTCAGGTTAGATATATCAATAAATCTGCTCAGTAGTCCATGCTACCTAGTTTTTTGAACGCATTGTTGTATTTTTCTGAAATATGATAAAGGAATAGAGATCTCAGAGACAGGATACTGCTACAAGCTTTATGAAAATAGATGTCTAGTTCAAAGAGACATCCAATTGCAGCCCACTGAGAACAACACTACAGCATGAGCTTGAGTCCTTCTAAATCCTGGAGAACACACACTGAAGAAAGCACATCCAAGTGCCTCAATCATAGAAGAAGCTTCAGTCACAATTTACATCTTCCAGGCATGAGAGTCAATCAGCACCAAACCAGAAATCTGGAGAAATTCAGGCTTCATTAGCTCTAATATTCATGAGCTGTTTCTCTTCTCAGGTCCTGAGAGACTGATAGTGAGGTAGAAGGGCTGAGGCACTGCTTGCTTTGCTTTTTTTCCCGAAGTACAGCAGGAGTTAGAATTTATGTCTTCAGCTTGGCCTATGTGAGAACACTGTACAAATGATGTTGCTATAGCTATAGCAAAAATATTTATGTCCATAATTTTCCTCTTGCTCTCATTCTCCCCCCCACCCTTTTCTCCTTCTTTCATCTTTGTAAATATACTCTTTTAGTATTGGACTAGCATTTTTTTCATCTCAACGTAAATCTCTTGCTGATATGAGCTAAATAAAAACATCAGCCCGCACTCCTTCACCTCTGCCCCTGGATGGCCTCATGGAGATCAAACAGGAACATACAGGGGAAAAGAGTTACTGGAAGAACTGGCTTCATCTTTGTAAAAAAGAACAGCAAAAATAAAAATGTCAGCTTGTATCTGAGACAAATTTATTCATATCCTGAGCAGATTATGTATTTGTAATCTTGGTTAAAGAGCATGTCACTGGAATTTTACAACATATGCAGAAGATATTTTATCTAGAACCTGAAAAGCAAAATAATGATCAGAAGAGGGTGCTCTCAGCTCATGCTGCTTTGTTTTTGTTTTGAATATTTTGGTGGTAGTCTGCAGAATTTTCTCCTGTCTTTGTTGGGATTATTAAAGTGGCTTTTTGTAAAATGTTTTCTGGGATTTTTCACTGAATAGATTGCTCTTTGTACTGCACCATATGTATAGGTTCAAGTCTTTGATGCTAGGCTTTTCTGTATGCTTTAGAAGCCTTTCTGTAATATTAAGTCATTCCACAATAAACTTGCTGTTTGGGCTCACGCTATTTTCTGTGTTATGTTAATGTTCTCATGCAATCACACTCTGGTGACATTAATATTTGCAGGAACTGAATTCCTGTCACCCATGGCTGAGTGGTATGGAAAACTTTAAAAATCATAAGAGCCACAATTCATTCAAATAATACTTGTATTGTTATCCAGGTTTAAAAAAACCCAATCACATAAATCATCAATTTCCAATTATTGAAATATTTAAATATTCACAAATAATTAATTGATCTTTAGAGAATAATTTAATGAAAATTTAGTGCTGAGAAGAATATTCCTTTTTTTTTTAACAAACCATTTGAGCATAGAATTCACTTCAGGGAGAGTGGTACCTCAGAAAGTACATGACATTTGATAAGTTTTATTAAAGCAGTGTTGACGTAATGGATAAAAATAACCCTTTTAAAAGTTAGTTGGTATATGTGTGCATTTCCCCCAGTTTTTGGAGGGCCTGTCTTTTAAGCTGATGAAGTTTTGCTGTGCACACACCACTAGAATACAAGAATAAGTCATGGCTGTACTAGACACTTGCAGACTTGGTTTGAAGTGGCATAGCAGAGGGTAAATTCAGGAAGAAAGAAGGCATCCTCTTTTGGTTGGTGCAATGCAGCATTTAGCTCTGGTTCAGCCTGCTCATGGAAGAAACTTCCCTGACTCTGCTTCCATAGTATTACAGTTTTTCCAGCAATACTTACATTTGTATAAAGTACAGTGTAGCCACCTTTCGCAGGCACATACAAAAACTGCCTGGAGGAGGAGACTCCCGCTTCTTGTATTGAATGGCAGTGGTTGAAATGGATTGTAAAATGTTTCTCATTCTCTGTGCTTGTGTGTGTATGTATATATACGACTGTACATATATCCATACAAATGTTTCTTGAAAAAGCATGGTTTTATGGGTTGGTTCATTCTGGATTTAAGAGACTGCTTTTCAATTATCTGCATCAATGGTCAGGTCGAAAATAAAACCAAATAATAAACAAAGCTCCTGGAGATCTACCTGTGGAAAGGAGCTACTCATCAGAGTAGTGTTTTGGGAAAGAGTTAAGAAAGTAAGCAGAAGAAAAACTAGTGTCATCCTCACTGAGCCTGTTTAAATTTGTGGGAATTTTTTTTTTTTTACTGGATTCTGAGTAACGAAAACCCATCTTCCCCATTTTAGACATAGGTCTATGCTTTCACTGTTTTACAGAATAAAGGGAAGAAATGAAGGTGAGAAAACACAAAATCAAGACCAGTTTTCTTATCAAATCTTTATATGAAAGCACTATATTATACATAGGTAACTTGTCATTACTATTCTAATGATTTCCATCCAATTCTTACTGTTCCCAACATGATGAACTAAAAATAAAGGAACTGTATAGCTGTGCAAAACTGTCTCAGCTGACAGGAGAGAAGCTCAGTTCTAGTGTCCCATGCATTTTGTAAAGTGAGACCCAAAGGCATATCAAAGAATAGAGCATATGAATTATTGGATATCCTAATACATATGTAGCTTCTTAGGCTAGAGGAGTGTCTGGAGACACTTTTTTATGTAACTTCAGCAATAAGGGTACACTAAGGTGTCATAAGGAAAAGCAGGAATTGAGCCATCAGGTAAGCAATAAGCTAGCACAGAGAGAAAGGCAGTACATACCCTCTAATCACACCGATTATGAAAGGACACTAGAACATGGAAAGCCATTGCAGAGGGATGTGTACAAAGAGCTGACCTCTCTGAGACTTGGACAGGGAGAATAGATATAAGTGATCTGCACTGCAGCTAAAACACTGCATTGCAGACAGGAGAACCGAATTTTTTGCTTAAGATCTAGCAAGTATTACAAATTTGTCTGTAGCATGACCTGATGACAATCCCATCCCAGAACACCACAGCTTCCCTGTCTGATTGCCTTTGCATCTGATGAGATGTATGCTGAACAAAAGAGGAGTCTGAAGGTTTGATTTTCAATGGATTTTACTTCCCACTGACAAACCAGCATAAGGAGCCCCTGTAGCCTCACGGAACACTGGGTTGAGATTTGCTGAGACTTTAGTACTAGCCCCAGCTCTGTTGGTGCCCTTTTCAGCTAGAACATCCCCATTGACTCCCATTTCATGTTAAACACCTTGGTCTAAGAAAGAAAACTGCTATCAGCAGTTTTAAGAGTAACTTAACACACGAGAACAGATTTTCTGTGAGGACTTCATGCATCCTAGTCCTCTGGACTGAGAAAAAGGAAGGAGCACCAGACCCTTGAGATATCTTTGGTCCTCATTTCTGTTACTTTATGATGACTTTTATTATCAGGATAAGTGGATACACAAAGACAAGTAAAAAAATCATATGGTGAAGACATCTGTTCAAATTGGAAATATTTCTTAATAGAAGACAGTGTTCATAAGGAGCAGACAGACTCAGTTTGTCATTATAAGCTGTGATTCACAGTTTTTGACACGTGGAAGGCCAACAAATATGAGCATACTATGTGAAACAACTAGTTGCAAACTATTTTGCAATAAAAACTATCTTGTATTTTAGGTGAATTTAAATAAAATGTCTCAAGTAACTCAGTGTAGTTTTTCTGGTTCAGTGGAAAAAGATAATTGCTTTTCACAAGAAGTCATCTTAGCATTTTCTCTATTTGATGCCTCAGCCTGCAAGGAACGAGCTGAATTATTCAACTACTGAAAATATCTAAGGACAACAGGCGTTTTTTTATAGGTCACAATGAAGAACCTACATTCATATTTCCGCCTTGGTTTGTCCAGCACTTTCAGAGATAGCAAATGAGCTGTGAATTGCTGCTTCTCTGCCCCCAATATCTGAGGGAGCAGCAAGCCCTAAATTGCCATAGCTGTGCATATTCTTAAAGATTCACTTTTGTTGCTTGTATTCTTTTTGCTGCCCCTGAAAACCTGACCTGATTACATGTACAAGTGTAGGTCTCTATTAATTGCCTATTGCAATCCTGCTAATGATTTAACCTCATATAATTTTTGTGTAGCTTTTATTGCTCACTACTAAATATTTCACTGTTTGTAAAGATTCACAGTCTGAAAGCTGTTACTGAGCTGACTTACCCGCATTGATTTGCAATGATTTTATATTAAAAAAAAGTTCACCAGTGTATTTATTTTATGGATCCAACTTTTGGATAAATTCTTACCCACCCACTTTTGAGTGCCTTCTGCTTTACTGCAGGTGAGGTATCAGCAGAAGAGCTAGAAAGCATCCTGCTCCTTTGAATAAACAGTAAGAATACTTGAGAAATACTTGAATAGACTTCAGAAGATAATACATATTTAAAATAGTCTGCATGGATTTCAGCAGTTAAACTAAAGCAGAGAAAATGTGACTGATCTTGCACCCTTTGTCCCTTGTTTAGTAAAGTCTGTGATGATCCGATTTTTTTTAACAGAAGAAAATAAAACATTAAAAAGAGAAGCAGTCGGGTTTTGATTTAAAACAGGGATTTGTACAAGTTGTGTTTTTTTTTCCTCCAACAATAACAAAAAGTGTAATGCATATTTTATAGTTAAAATTCATTTATGGATAAAGAACCAAAAAGTTGTTTCCTCATTGCAATGTCTATAAGAGTATTGCTTCAGATAACTCACAGACATCTCTATAAGACAGAGGACTATTCAGTGCCATGTGAATTCAATCCTTCTCAGAATTACCACAGCTGTTGCTTAGGGAATAAATGACTGAATGAAGGTTTGCAAAATCCTGCCCTACACCGACACAGTCGTTTCAGCTATTCGTGGGGATGGTTTTGGGACTCTCTTCACTAAGTAAGATATTTGATCTGTAATCAGTCCATTTTAAACAATACATAAGTCCTTCTTTTTTCCACTTTTGATACCTGCTTAAGGTCTATTGACTTTCCAAAGACTTAAAAACCTCAATGGGATGCATTTTGGGAATTTTATCTAAGTGGAGGATTGAAGGTTGATTCCTGTGCTTAGATGCTTTTCTTGAACAGTAATGTAAGTTAAAAATATACTTGCTGTCCATATGCAGGTATTTCTCCTGAAATCTTGCCAGTGAGAGAACTGAGTCTGAGCCTATTGCTATGTGAAAGAAGTAAAATACTAACTTGTTTTAGTTTACTAATAAAAGCACTAGTACTGATAATGCCCCTGGAAGTAGAGGTTTAGAATTTATAGGAACTGAAAGAAGAGATTCATCTGTTGTCAGTGTTGAAAACCTACAAAATTAAGATGTAGTCATTGAGCCATGATTAATCTTTATGCGAATGGAAAAAAAGGATTTTCCTAAAGCATCAATATACTGGCTAACATTTTACAACTCTTTCATCTTCTTTTCTTCCACCTTGATAGATGAGTTGCATATGAGGTGAAATGAACCACTAGAATGAATGAAAAAAAAAACCATTGCTGTTTGATTGTGGTGGGGTGTTTGGTTTTTTTTTGTTTTTTGGGTTTTTTTTTTGCATAAAATGCTGTAATTGGTTATAATCAGCTATGAGACTGGACCTGAAACCTTCCAGAAAAATCTGTGGAAAGATATTTAAGTGATACCTGTGACTGACTTGCATGGTCCCTTTCTCTCCTTGAAACTTTGCCTATCTTGATAAAACAAAGAAACGAGGATAACACAGAATGAAAGCATTAAGAAATGTTGAGCCAAGATATATATAAATATTGAAACAATAATTTAGTAATAAAGCTTTAGAAAGTGGAAAAACAAATCTGAACTTTGAGATGTGATGACTGCATTTTATTTATCTATGTTGCAGCGTTTTACACTACTTCTCTGGCAGACATCATCCAACTCTGGGAGCCTTGGGGAAAGGCTGACAGAAAGATGGTGCTCTGGGGATTTCAAGTTTACTGATTTATAATTTTGGTTATGCTGCTTGGTTAGTGGATTATGTATTATTTCTTCCAAGTGACAAGCTGTAGAAGCAGGTTATGTTTTTCTCTGAATTTCAATATTGACTTATAATGCATGATGGTTTAATATTTTGTTGTTGTTAATGACTTAATTGACAGTATTGAAACACAAAAAAACGCTACCAACAACAAACAGTCAGGGACTGACATTTGGAGAGAGACACATACTGTGCTACAGCTAGCTCATTAGTCAGGAAAAGTGCTGCACTAGTCAACTGGCCCAGGCAACTAGGACAGATATTTCCCAAGACTGTTACCTCTAGCTCTCTCTGTGCTGGTGTCCAAATTTCAAACAGTACTTACATGGACAAGGAATGTGGTATTACCCTTTGCTATGCAGAAGTGAATGTGAATTTAATTTGAGGATTTCTTACACTTAATTAATCAATTAAAATTCCCTTTTCTCAGGGAGGAAAGTAATGTTTTGCAATTTTACCCATAAACTACTTTCCTTAGCTGGTTGTTTCTTGTTTCTGAAGACAGCATCATAGGCTCAGCTGTCCCTTGCACCTGAGGTCAGGTTGGTGCTGCAGAACAGGGAAGGATTGTTTGGCTGCTTGGTGCCTTTCTGGAAATCAAGGACTTGTGTAACAGGGATTTGTTGTAGTAAGTCTCAAATACACATTTCCCTTTTCTCCATCCCTCCTATGCCTTATTAGCACAGGACATACTTTCTTCAACACTTTGTGAATGAAGTTTCCAAATACTAATGAGTCATTAAGGATAATTTTTTTTTTTTTGTTCTATCTCTGCATGCAGGAATAATTGGTTTTTTTTTCTTTTTTTTTAATTGGGAGAAATAGCAGAGGTTCTCAGCAGGTTTCATAGGCACCTGAGAAGTTGAGGAGGAGAAGGGATGAACTTGCAGCAAAGTCTGCCTGAGGAGGGGTTTAGACCACTGATACAAAGACTACTCTTATTGGCTTCTGTGTGTGCATTTGATGCACCTCTAGATAAGCACTTAAACCTTTGCAACCTATCTTGATGTTAAGACTGTTCTTATAGGCTGTTCACAGTACTCTACTTAAACAACCTTTTAACGTATGTAACTCAGTCTATTAAGTGAGCCAATATAGATCATGCTCTTTATTGAAAATCACTGAATTGAAAAACATTCCAGAAAAATGTCAATAGTCTTAGTTAATATATCATGACCTTTTCAAATATTGTTTCTCACACAAGCCATTAAAAATTTAGTTGCAGGACATGTGGTAAATAGCAATGTAAAGAAAAATATAACTGATTACATCTAGATCCATGTTATTTGCAGACCAAGTGCTTGATTGAATTTCCAATGGAGGTAATGAAAATCTTTATTTGACTTCAATTAAATTCTCATCAGACTCTCAAGCCTCCAAGCAAATTAAACTATTTGGAAAGAGCATGTTAATGTGAATAAGCAAGCTCTTTCTTAAACTTTTAAAGTTTAAGATCTGGAGTGTGTCTGCAACAAATAGATGTTGCTAAATATTTTGATAGACAGAATTGATCAGAATTTACTTGTTTTCCTGGTGGCCAACAGTGATTTGAGAAGATAAATTTGAACTGCCCTAGTATAAAAGGAGACATTTCTTCACTTCTTGTGATTTGCTTATCAGCTTAAGTTACAGCAACCAGGATGAAGAGTTGCAGAATATGATCTTTTTGTACTAAAAGAGACTTTCATAGTAACTAAGTATTTTCATAGTAACTAAGTAAGACTAGACTAGGCAAATGAGGTATACTTGCTAATTGCATCTAAAGACAACTGAGGAAGCTTGCGGAATAATAAGACTTTCCTTCTTCTATAGATGGGCTTAGCACCCTGTTTGCCCACATGCAGAAACTGGCATGAGGAGAGCCATACTATAAAGCATTCTGTATGCCCTGAAAACTTCCATGCATGGTGTATTCACATCACATTAACATTTGTTGATGTCATTTCATTTAACATGAAATGATCCCGTTAGTTTGGGAGTATCTCACGTAGCATCACCCTGCAACTTTCCTTAGGAGTCCACAATGAGTACTCTGTGAACAATACAAGATTGCTGTTTAGCTATAAAGTGCTTCAAGGAGTCTAGCTCAAAGATCAGTCTTCAAGCAATTAATTGTTGTGTACATGTAAGAATGTCTTGAGAGGGTATGTTTCTTTTTTTCTTCTTTAGCTCTTCTACTGCAGATGAAACCAAGCTGCAGACTGAAAATGTTACTGACAATGTGCTTAAATATTGGTTAGCCAGGCACATACAGAGTTAAAAAGCAGGTACAACTGGTTCACTGTGAAAACTGTGACCTTAGTTTATAATCCTCATGACTACTCAATTTCAGAATAATTGCAGACATGTTCTTTTCTTGTGTTAATGAATCCCTAGCATGTTTGCTCAGAAAATTTATTGGGAAGATACCAGAATCTCCCATAGGTTTTCCCACTTTCAGGCAAGTCTATGATAGCATATTACAGGATGCCTTCAGGCTTCATTAAGTTCAGAATTCCTAAAATTACTAATTTTATTTCTGTTTTAAAGGACAGGGTATATACAAGTAATGAAATGTCTTTTTCTATTTAGATAAACAATAGATTTTCAGACACAGGTGTACTCTTGCCAGCACAGCCTAATGAATTTACAGAAATATTTTAGGTTATTTTTTTTCCACTGAGAAATTTAACAGAAAGGTAAATTTCCAGGACTTGTGTAAACTTGTTTAATGCTGATATGTGGCTATAAATCCATAAGATCTGCAACAAACTTATCCAGCACTCTGCAATCACAATTATTAACAAATTAACTTACAGCGGAGTACAGTTAATGTAGATGGGAAGAAAACTCAGTTTATTTCTGTGTCATAGGTTTCACACTATCTCAAATCATCTTGTATTTATTGTTGTGTAACACATATACCTAGGCAGTCACAGCAGAGCTGCTGAAGATTATCTGTGCCTTGAGGACCACAGAAATTGTGCAATAAAACTAAAAGAACATTTCTATGTGTTCAATCCACATTCCCATGTTGTTTTTCTTCCTCAATTCCATTCCCTTAACAAAAGAGACAGTCATATATGTCACAAATCCAACAAAAGTCACTCCTCAAACCCAAACAACCTACCAACAACCCACTCCCTTGCACTGCTTGTTAAGGCTATTTGTGGATTGCCTGACTGTATACATAAAGTTCAAGCCACAGATGCTCAGTTCAGTTCCTGGAGAAAATGCAGCAAATTTTTTACACAATGAACTTCTTGTACAGAATTAGAGTTTCATGCTGTTTGGCAGGATTAGTTCTATGGATTTGTTTCCTTGGTGCTATACTTTCACATTCTTGTTAACTGTTCAGATAACCACCTGTTTTAAATAGAAAACCATGAAATGTCCTCTGTGAGTTGTTGATGTTTAAAAAAACCCAACCGCATTAAAACAAGTTAGAGTTGTCAAATACAGAATATACGGTTCAACTACCACCAATTGTGGTTTAGGTTACAATGAGGGAGGCAACAGAGTTGGAAAATCTTTACCTAATCTGAAACATGCTTATTAAGCATGGGAGAAGAGATATTAGTTATCATGGGATCAGAAGGTCCTTATAAGAGAAAGGAGCAACAGAACTGTCTGTGAAAAGAATAATGGTTCCAGCCTTTGGTGTCTGGGTAAACTCTTTTGAATGATATCTGTGTTCTCTAGAAATGGAAACAAAAGTATCCAAGCCTATCCGTTACTGTTAGAAAATGTCTACTTGTTTGCAATGTTTTTAATCATCAGGAGGAGATGTTATAAGTAAACAAATCGGTATACACTTTTAAAAAATTAAGCTTATATCATGTTTTGGATAGCAAAATGCAGTATATTGACAATGAAACCCCACATTTCTACTATTTTTTAACTGAGAAAATGTATAGATTATGTTTCCATGTGTGAAAACTTTGCCTTCGATAGGGAGTTTACAGCTAATGTCAATCAATATATCAGAAGCTCCTGATTTTAAGGAAAATTAATTACAACAGCCATATGAAGATCTCTGTAGAAGTTATGCATAAAACATAAGCAACATAAATATTTTAGCTTGGAACAGGGCCTTGCCACTTAATACCATTAGTTGTTTGAAGCAGGTATGCTATTCAGAGGTAGCAAGCATGTTCAGCTAAGTCCTTGCCCCCAAAATCTTACAGACTGATGCCAGAGCCCTGATATCTCTCTGTGGACCAGGAATGTCTGGCATCATCTACTATGACCTATCTGCTCCTGTTTCCCTCCAGGCTGTGGCCATTTCATGAACAGCGAGAAGCACCTCACCGGGGAGATATACCCTACTTTTTTTTGTTCTATTGAGTTTGCAAGCTGAAAACCAAAAAGCCAACCACAGGAGACCAAAATATTTTCAATTACCTAGCTGAAAATGCCTGATGAAAGATACCTAGCAGTCATCTTTCCTCTCAGTTGCTTTTTGGTGTTCTGGTTTGTTTTTCCTGGTTGTTTTGAGTGTTTTGGTGGGTTGTTTTTGTTTTTGTTTTGTTTTGTTTTTTTTAATGCACAGTATATTTAGTAAAGCTTTCTCTTTGTCTTGAAACAATGCTGACCCCAGGTACCCACAATGAGCTTTCTTGTCCCTAGCATCTCATGCTCAACGTACACCATAGAAATAGTCTCTGTTGAGAAATGACTCATGCTATTTAGTTTAGCCTCAGCAGGCTTTATTATGGTTTTGCTCACCCCTTTCAGATACAATTACTTTTTCCCGTGAATTACTATTATTATTCACGCTTTTATAACCCAAAGGCAGACTAGGTGCTTTGAATTTACAGATGAAGGAATAAGTAGTAAAATCCCATAGCGCAAAACTGTCTTTAAATTCAGTGCAAGTAGGACTTTCACACAAATTTCTATCCCCAAGGAACACACAGTCCAACTCTGGACAGAGTGCAGCACTGGGGAAGGTTATTGCAGACCAAAAGTTAAAAGAGATTGGAGTGTTCTAATTAAGACACGTATTGTTTGTGTGCTTATGTCAATTATGAGAAATCTTGCAAAACAAATCTGTAACAAATCCTTTTTGTGGATTTTGCTGATAAGGAAGCAGATCTAGAGGAATGGGAGTGAAAGGGTATGTGCTGCATAGATGGAAGTTTTAAAAGAAAGAAAAAAGAAATCCCTTGCTGGATTGAGTTTCCAATGGCTAACATTTTTACATCCGGAGCCAGATTATCAAGTGAGATCTTGGTCCTGGGAGATTTTCTGCCCACTAAGCCCACCCACTCACAAGAATTGCTTCATACATAAAAGTCAGCTGAAATGTTTAACGGTCGTTGGTAGACAAAGCAACCTGTAGGTCTTCCCATCATCTGTGATTTTAATCTGCAACATAACATGAACACTCAGAATATTGTTTTTTTTTCTGACACTGCTATGCTATAGCATAAACAGAAGTTAAACAAGCCTACATGTTATTTCACTGCTTTCTCCATGTAGAAATAACAGTTCAATATTTTGTTTTAAGTTCAGAAACAGTACCCTGGACTTCTATTCATATTTACAATAAAATTGAAATACTTCTCTGCAAAGAGCTTGAAAAGAGTTTAGTTTTAAGAGATTATAGGACAGCTCTGGTCTTCTTCAAAAGAGGGCAGAATAATAAACAGACATAACTCCTCTTTCGCAAACATACTCGCTATCATTTCCAAGCTCTGTTGCTGGAGCAATTCCTATTCTATTTCCAGCATCCCAAAGAGAAATGACACACAGCACTCACTATAGTGCTCAGGCATAAAAGGAACAAGAGCAAAATAAATGTGAACATAGACAGACTTTCCATTACTCCCATTTTCTAAAGTAAATCATTTTTCTCTTATGATCTGCCCCTGCAAATAGCTGATAGATGAATGCTATGCCTTACTTTAGCTGAACCATCTGTGTTAGTAAGGTTGGTTTGCAAAAGAGCTCTATTCAACAGCTTGGAACTATTGCTGGCCAAAAAATAAAAGTGGCTTTCACAAACTATAAAAAAAAAAAATCTCTATTTTCATTATATTTTGAGGTATCACAACTTTTACTCTGTGAGCTGTAAGAACTGTTTTGGCTCTATCAACTCTAAATGTTATTGAAGGTGAATAGTGAAAGACCTAGCTTTGAACAAGGATATAAATTATCAACACTTTTGAGTTTCCTGTACTCTGCAAAGCTTCTGGAAGAGTTAGATAATTTTATGGTAAAATTCTAAATATTTTGCTTTGGTGTTACAGTGAAAACATGTAAAATAGTATCCAGATTATTGGCTATACTTTAATGTGCATTATTTTTTTCAAAATAATTTAAGACTTGAGGATTAAGTTGATAATTAGAATGTTCCTTTTGGTGCACTAAACACATCTTTGTCTGGCATGCTCTACAGTGAGTCCACTATATGTGACATTGTCTCAGCACAAGACTCACCCTGTCTTGTCTTCCTGATTAATTAGAAACAGATTGTAGCCAGAGTTTTGACTGGTGGAAAGTGATTGTTACACAGCCAGGGACTAATGATTTTCCCACAGAGCCACTCCAGTATTCTAAAGCCAAGTTTAAAAATATCACAGCATTTTAATATTTACATTCATCATTCAAAAAAAATGAACACATGGAAGAATCTGTAAGATATGGTATTACAACAGCCATTGTTCATTTTATGGCACTGTACAGAAGCTGATCTTCAGTTGTTGCAGCTGGCAAACAACCAGTTTCAAGGCCAAATTCTTGCAGCATCTGTGTATAACCATCCAGTACAAAATTGGCAGTGAAATGTAGTTATAAAGGCAGGAAACACTTTCTCCTCAGTTATTTTCTATATGGTTTCCTATATAATATGTGGGATCATAACTTTAGAAGCTCATTTCAGAAATGCACTGAGGGGGTGAAAAACTCTGTATCTCTGCATCTGTTTTATGTTTGTATACTCTGTGTCTCCCCAGGGAAAGGAAAGTTTGTGTGTTTCATTTTGGTTTTACTTCCTCTTGTTGTTTTTTCTGTTTATGTTTGTTTGTTTATACTACAGAAGCAGACTCAAAAGAAGCATTCCAACCTGCCTTCTGCACTTAGAGCCACTCTTGCTTCCTGGGAGTAGTTATCCTGCAGCCCAGAGTAGCTCCTCTTCCTGCTTTTCTTGGAGAAGACTAAGGCGTGAGCTTCAATATGCTGAGTTGCATGGAGATAGAGCAGTAAAGCTTTTCATTAGAACTTTCAAGATTTTTAGGGAAAACTTGAAGATAATTGGGGATTGTTTAACCTGGAAAAGAGAAGGCTGCACAGTGATCTTATTGCAGCCTTTCAATATTTAAAAGAGGCTTGGGGAAAACTTTTTAGTAGGGCCTGTTACTGTAAGACAAGGGATAACAGTTTTAAACTAAAACCAGGTAGATTCAGACTAGATGTAAGGAAGACAATTTTTACAATGAGTGTAGTGGAACACTGGAACATGTTGCCCAAAGGCATGTTAGATATTTCANGGTGGTCCTGCTTTGGTAGGGGGGTTGGACAGGATGATCTTTCGAGGTCCCATCCAGCCCTTACCATTCTGTGATATCCCTGCTCATTGCAGGGGGTTGGACTAGGTGATCTGTAAAGATCTCCTCCAACTCCAAACCATTTTATGATTCTATGATATTCTTGATATTGACCGTGAAAGGGCAAACTTTGAGACATGCCAGGCTACTGAGCATGAGCATTATCATGTATGTAGGCTGCATCTGATCTGTGAAACAGATGTGCTCCGTCTGTCTGGTTTTCTTGATTGTCTATTAATAGGGACATACAACTGCACCTTGACCCTTTCCCTTGCCTGTGCAGGTAAAGCAGGGCATACAGAAAGCAAAGCACACCCTGGTGATATCTTAACACAAAAGCAGGAGGCAAGGCACTCAAATGTGGGAAGTTATATTGGATTGTACAGGTTATACACACCTTTATAGGCCTTTGTTTTTTCCTTCACAAGAGAAAAGAAAGACATTTTTTTCAGCAACTTCCTCAAACTAAGCTCAAATAGATGTCCTAGCTCTTGAAGAGGAAGGGTAACAGAGGTATAATATAGATGTTGAGGGAGGATTTCTCCTTGGTTGCTTCGACCCGATTGCATGGCCTCAGTAGCTGAAGACCTGATCACTATAATATATTTATTTTAAATTTAGTTTGTATGCCTTTTGTGAATACAATTCAGAGCATGAATCATCTTAGAATCTTCACTGTTTTTACTAAACTTCTTGAGGTTCCTTTGTTACATTTTCAGGACAAAATCCTGTCACGAGGAACATATATTTTATAAGAAATGTTAGAATTCTTCAGAGTTCTATAAGAGAACAATTTATTGAATGACTATACCATTGTCTCCTCATTTAACACATTGCATAACATTAATTTAGGAAGTTGATATTATTTTTTAAAGATATCCAAAGGAGCAGACATTTTCGTATTTTGCTGTTCAGTAGCACCTGATGCCCTGACATACATGGATATTATTTTCTCTAAGAACTACGTGGCAGTCATATCTTCCATGGATCAGGGAGCATAACACAAACAGAGCACTAACATTTTGTACAATATGACATGGAAAAGATTAGTACTCTTGAATTTCCTTATACATCTCTGAAATATCAAGTGAAGCCTTTCTGGGGCAGCATAGTTTTTGAGTGTTTATTTGGAACAACATTTTCCAGTGCAACCGAGAAATCTCTTCCTATATATAAAAAAATAATTCAAGATGTGTGTATGGGGCACTTTACAGAGGTATATTTTGTTCTCTCTGTGTGTTAAAACTGCTTTGTTTAAATATGTTACAGTGTTCTGAAGTGGATTCTTGTCATCTAAATGAATGTTATTTGGTACCTGATACTTATGTGCTGCTGACAAGCAACTACAAAGAATACTATGTTTGCACAGAAATTGCTTAAAATATTTGGGAAAGACTATAACTTTCTCCATCAGGTAACAGAAATGTCAAGAGAACTTGGTGGGGGGAGGGTAGGGGGAAGCCATGAAAGGAAGCTTATAAAGATATATTTCTATGGCTAACACTTTTATTGGGTTTTGGACAAAGTCCCTCAGCTGCACTTCTGGTGAAAAATTGCATCCTCTTACGTGATTTCCAAGGCTCGAGTGCAGGTGTGCCATTCCTTAGAAACATCACAAGTTATTTGCTCAAAGAGAGAATCAAATCTGTGTGAATTCATTAAGTCAAACATAGGGCTGCAAGTATTCATGATGAACCATGTTTGTCTAAAGAAGTGCTGAATCAAATGAATAAATGTTTACATAAATAAATAGATGTATACACAAGTGACATATCACAGATATCATTAACAGATATTACACATCCCTTCTAGAATCCAAACTCTCTCTTTACCTATAAGCTGGAAACAAACTTAATTAAACGCTAATCAGTTACTCTCCTCTGAAAATTATTTTTGAATAGTTTTGAATAGCACTCCTGCTACAGGCACAGGTTTCTACAAAATGAGGACTGAATTGACACATAATCCTTTGATTAGGAAGAGTAAATACACTTACACACTAAAGCTAAACCAGACAGTGTTTTATCAGCTTTTATAGTCTCATCTAAAATACAAAGCAACAGCTGGGAGTTTTTAACATACATCATAATCACAGTGCAAGTCTTCCACCCATCTGTGGACTAGATATAATCATGTCCATTAAGTTTTGTATGATTTAATTTATATTTATATAACATTTTTATATACTTAGCTATAAATTATCTGCAAGGTAACAAGTTTTAATTGCTTTATCTTCCCTCATGGGCATCCTTCCACCTTATTAAAGTATTTTCCCTCTATTCTGATGAGGACATTAAATCTAAAAGATTATGGGTTCCAGCACCTGTCTGCGGGATACATTCTTCACTTTCAGCTGACATTACAAATGTATCACACTCATGAAGCTGAAAATATGCCTATTTCTACTTTAAACGAGCAGATGTTTAAGAATTGGAACTTTTCAAGCCCCAGATGGAATTAACCCAACAGTAAGATCTTTTTCTAGAAGTGTGAAAGCTTTATGTTCCTGGAAGAAGTGAGAGGACAATTGAAGTCTTAGGAATGAAGCCTGAGATGGAAAGATGCAAAAATAATCAGATATCTGTAAGTAAATCCCGTATTTGTAATCTCAAAGCAAATATCACAATAGACATTGTGATCACAACAACATACTTTCTGAAGCAGACATTGTTTCTGTCTATTTATCCTTGTAATCCTTGTGTCCAAGTAGGCCTTAATGGACTTCTAATGTTTTGTTTTTTTCCTGTTTTCCCTTTCATTCACTTATCCAGTCCCTTTCAACCACTACAAAATATTTCCTTCTGTATCAGCAGCTGCAAAGTCAACTACTGTCCTCTAGCAGGTGTGACCCTCTGTAACTTTAGTAGCAGACAGGCTTTTACATTTCTCTAAGAAAGCAATTATCTCTTTTTCAATATCAGAGACGATAAAATAATTAGTCTCATGCATAATTTACTGATGTTAACAGGAAATGTGCAAATAGATTCACAGTGGGTTTTATCCTTAGAATAGACCTGTTTTTTTCTTATTTGTATGCTTCTGTCATCTGTGTGATACACTGTATGCAGTGGAAGTTGGTTGTGTATTACCATAACAGCAATGGATAATATCCGTGATGCATATCTACCATATGAAGTAACAAAACTGGCATGGCTCTAAACTTTGTGCATCAGTTATGCACTGTCCCTGTGGATTGAAATTCCACACCAACACAGAAAAAGTATAGTAACAGCTACGTGACTTGGCTGGGGATGTTGGCCAGGCAGCTAGAACGACAATATAGTACATCTGTTGGAAAGGTGGGAAGGATGACAAAGGTTAATGAATGTAAAAACACCTCAAGAGGACCACCCCCCTCCTTCCCCCCCAAAAAAAAAGTCAAAGCAAAAGAGATAAATTAATATTTTTGCATATGAAAATAGGAGCTTGAGGAAATTCTGAGCACAGGAGACATGTTTGAGGAGATGTCAGATTGCAATGTCCATGGAACTGCTTTGAGAAGAAAATACCAAGAGTAGTAGTAATAAATCCTGACAATCAGGGAGGCCTGATAAAGTTCTTTGGCAGCAGACCCAAAATGAACAAAAGGAACACTGTTTCTCACAACATGTAATTTAACTTGGAACTCATTGTCAACCCACTTAGTAAATGCAAAATTATTAATGGGTTTGGATGGTAATTAATACAATGATGAAAGAAGGCCCATCAAAGCTATCAAGCAGAGTTAGAGTGATGCAACCTCAAACTTAAGAAGTTTCTAAACCATAGATAAATGAAAGTTGGGAGTATGTACCACAAAAATAATCTTTCTAAGATTGCACCATTTCCTAAGCATCTGTAGTGACCACTGCTAAATCCAAGATTGTGTGTTACGAGGGTCTTTGGTCTGATCCATCTCAGCTGCTCTTATGTTCCATGCAATCCAGTAACTCATAGATGGCATCATCATTTTTGCAATTATGGGCATATGTTCTTTATTATGAAGCAAGAAAGGCTTTTTATATTTTTAACTGCAAAACAAATCAGTGCAAGTAAGAATCTTTGCATAATTAATAATATAAGTACATTTTGATTCTGGGAGGCTTTCACCTCTTTTAAGAATAAACAATGTACTGTACATATAGAAAAAAAGACAATTAAGAGGGTGAGTATTTTTGTTTTCACAGTAGTTAAAAGTTGCTGTACAAATATTATTTGTGATCATCATTCATACTGTGCTGGGAAGATACAGCTGTTTCAACAAAGCAGTTAAGCATATAGCAAATTAGGAAACAACATTGCTGGGAAAAAAAGTAAAAATCTATGTTATGTAAACTGCATGCTCTGAGGAGACAAGTTTCGTTCTTCTTTCTCCATCCTGTTACATTTTTAAGAGTTTTGTTTCAATATCTATAGTCAAAGAATGACACTTGGGTTTGTGTTCCAGGATACAAAGTACACAATATTGGGCTGGTGTATAGGAGTATAGGAGACCTTTGTGAGTTCTACTTTAGCATGCAAAATATTGAAATGTTTCTACTGAGACTTTGAAGGTAGAAGTCAATTGGTGAAAGTTCTTTTTTCACCTGTAGTCTGTTAAAGAAAGCACTGATTTAATTTTAACTCCTAAAAAGAGAAACTAGTTTGGTTAAATTTTAAATTGACTTTTTGCCTAGCAACATAGGACAATTAATAAGATAAGATTTCTTGTCTACCAGTTTCCTGACCAAACTGACCTAACTTTAGGTCCTACATAAAGACCCTGTGTCTTTCCATTGCAGTGCTGTATCCCTCTGATTCCAGTGATTCCAGAAATACTGAGCTATCTGGTTGTGCAGATTTTAAACTCCTGTTTGTTTCCCCACACTGCTCATTAGGTTTGTAAGTCTATTGGAAACATGCTTATTAGGTTAGTAAGCCTCTTGGAAAAAATGGTATTGCCCTACTTTTTCAGTTGGGTCTCACCTAACATATTTTCTATCAAGGCCAATAAATTAAAAGATGCAGAAAACCCACTTTTCTTGCACCTCTAATCTTGACCTTTCACTCTTCATTTAAAATCGACATTTTGAGGTTTATTCTTAATCCTTGCAGCTAGACTCTATATTTTAAAAAAGAAATTAACAAAATTACATCAGTATGTGAATCTGTGCTGTGTTTGCCCTCTGCAACTCTTCAGTTTTATTGGTTGATCAGCCAGCAAGATATATTTACTTTATCTTTGAGATTTGCTGTTCTAGTTATGTAGTGTCCACTTTTCATAGCCTGCCTCAACTTATTTTATTCTTCCCACATATTTTCTCCTTTTCACACACAATCTCTATCCAAAAAAGTGTTTATTTTGTCTTGAATGTTATATTTCAGTGTTCAAATG
This sequence comes from Urocolius indicus, assembly GCA_013401255.1. NCBI lineage: Eukaryota > Metazoa > Chordata > Aves > Coliiformes > Coliidae > Urocolius > Urocolius indicus. The sequence goes on along the minus strand of WBNH01001724.1, from coordinate 264,788 downwards.
TACCTCATTATTGATAATGGCCCTTATATTTTCTGCTGGGGGTAGATAGAACTGTATAGTGTTATTACAATTCTAGTGCAGTGGATTTTATTTAAAAATTGCTTCCCTGTTGTTTCTGGTGTAATTTATTTTTATGATAGGTTGTATATTTAAAGATGGATGACGAAAATGTTCTCTCTCAAAATAACAGTAACCTTTTTGTTTATTGTCGGAAACTGTCATTTACCAGGAGGTTATCACTTTTTCCATCCTCCTGGGCATACATTATGGTACAAGTAAATTGCCACAGCACATTGATTCTAAACTGCTGAGTTACTGGTGTCTATCACAGTATTCAAACAGGTTTGCTAACAGACAAGCTTCCCCCCCCACCATTGCTGGATGCTCTGAAGTAAAAGTAGATAAATAATTTACATTTCAAACTTAGTGGCAAAGCTCTCATTGCTTTAGGGACAGCAGAATCCTGCTTCCTACACAGGAAGGGTAGTCTGGTGTGGACATAGCTGAATGAGTTAAAAGCTCCCATCAATATACCAATCCATGTGTGAGAGCATTGTGAAGAAAGCACTCCTTTATTCACTGAATGACAGTAACCAGACTTATTCAGTTGAAAACATTTAACAAGGATGCAATTGGACAGATCTTCCATCATTCTGACCAAGGCTAAATTTAAGCAGAAGCACCAGAAAATATAGGTCACTGATTAATTCACTGAGATTCTGCATTCTTGCTCTGCAATAATCACTTAATGACAAGTTACAGCACATGCTTCAATGTGATAATTAATTCTGGTTACACATTATTAAGGTCAGAGGAACTAGCAGGTTCACTAACAATTTCTATTTTAGAAGACAGGACATTTCAGTCAAGAATATATTAAATAGTACATGTGAATGATTTTAACAGAATTTACTGGCTTAACTTCTAGAGGTATTAAATACTGCTTTCCATTGGATGGGACATGCAATATTTTTTGTGGAAGTAGATACTTCCAGGATTTTTTTATTCCACTTAATTATAGTTTAACAAAAACTCCTGCAATAGTCAAAGACAGAAGAATATTTCTGACCTCTCCTACAGAAGAATAATCTACGTAAACAAAGAAAAAGAAGTGTATCTCCTCTCGAAACAAAGCAGGGGAAAAATTCCATCCTTCATAGTTCTGTTATCTGATGCCTGACGAAGCCAAAGGACACTTGAAGATTCACAGTTCACTCAGACCTTTTTTCAACTCCTCACACCAACCATAGTTTTTTGCCAATCTAGATGTATGGGACTATAATGTTAAGGTTACCTGAGATACCCACCACACAGAGAAACCTGTATTCAAAGTCTTTATACATTATTTATACACTATTGGGAAGGTTGGGAAGTGTAAGACTAAAGGGCAAAAAGTCCTAAAAAAAATGGCTTCGCTAGATCTTCTGCTTACAAAAAATTCTTCTTAAATTCAAGATACTTTTGTGCCTGTACATGTTCCTTAATCTCATCCTCATTGTCTGAACTTCTGGGCTGCATTCTGGTATTTGCAAGTTATAGAGACCGAACAGCTTGTAGCCCTACTGGCTAACTTCCGAAAGTGCTTAAATTGCTTAGGCAATGTAATTCAGATAACAGGGTAGTTTGGACAAACAAATCTGGTGTATCATCTGTTCTGATGCTTACTTAGAAGGTAAGTTCAGACTCATATGTCATCAATCAACATTAGAAGGCAATACAGAAAAATACTATTTAAAGAGTTATTTGGAAATTTCAGATGTGAATGCACAGTGATCAGTCTTTGCAGGTGTTCTAGGAAGATATGCCTTTATTAATGAAACCCACATAAAGCAAAGCTGAAGAAGATTAAACTTCACATTTTGCCCATGCCTCCCTTCTGACATCTGGTAACAAGATTCCATATACAATGACTTACATATGACCTGTATTTAACAGTCAGAAAAGATGCTATGTGTTCCTTTTTTTTTTTTTTTTTTTTAATGGCCCATTTTTATAGACACTGGACCTGCTACAGAATCTCCTGTATTACCACTTTGCATGAAAAAAATACCTCTTCCTTTGATGTGTAGCAATTTCACCATTTATCTTTGTCATTGCTCTAATTCAAATTACTCATCTGGCGTTCCCGCAGAGAGGACTATTAAAGGGGTTATCAGAAGAAAAGAACTAAATAATCTCTTCTAACACCAGAATAACTAAAACCAAACGGCAAGTGCAGCAAACCCTCATTGGGAAACTGTGCACAGAAATTTCAAAGTGTTTTTAATTTGACTTTAGTTCATGGACAAAGCTGTAAGAATTAAATAAATAATATAGCAGAAACTGTTCATAATATTAAAAATTGTCTTGATATATAGACTTATAAATGATAACAAGTTTTGGCTGTTGGTGACTTTTCAAAGTTTCTATTTATATCATCATATAAAAGCTCTGGTATCATTTAATAACATGTTAAATGTTTTTTAAACAGATTTGACCATGAAATTCAGTTTGACTGTACTTACATTCCATCCATAATGTGGGGTTTTCTTCTGAGCAAGAATGGATAACCTAAATAAAAAAGACTATTTCTAAATGAGTATTTAAAATCTGTTCATGAAAACTCAGATATATTTGTCTTTGAAAGTGTTTAATTTACAATGACCAATCAAATGAGAAACAAAATGTTAATGTAATTGCAATGGTTTAACCCCAGCCAGCAAGTAAGCCCCACACGTCCTGTCAGTGGAATGGAGAAAACAATTGGAAAGGTTGAAGTGTGAAAACTCATATGTTGAGACAAAGACAGCTTAACAGGTAAGATAAAAGCTGTTTGTACAAGTAAAGCAAAATAAGGAATTCTTTCACTGCTTCCCATCAGTAGGTGTTCAGCCATCTCCAAGAAGCAGAGCCCCATTACATACAACAGTTGCTTGGGAAGACAGACATCATCACTCTGAACGTGATCTCTTCATCCTTTTTCCCACAGCTTTATACGCTGAGCATGGCACCATATGGTCTGGGATATCCGTTTGGGTGGTTGGGATCATCTGTCCCAACGGTGTCTCCTCCCACCTTCTTGTGTACCTCTGGCCCACTTGCTAGTGGGATGGTGTGAGAGGCAGAAAAGGCCTTAATGCTGTATAAGCCCTGCTCAACAGTTAAAAAATGATCCCTGTGTTATCAACAGTGTTTTCAACACAAATCCGAAACATAGCCCTTACTCGTTACTGTGAAGAAAATTAAATATCCCAGTCAAAATCAACACAGCAATAAACCTTAGTAGTGCCTTCAAGAGAGTCTGGAGGGCTTTCTTGAGAAGAGAGAGAGCCTGGAGGGTAGAAGAGTGAAAACTTTTCTCCATTGTTTTGCTCTGACTCTGCAAATCAATGTGGATGTTTGTCCAGTTACTCTTGCAACCAGTGACACCTCTAATTTGCTTGTGCATTATTTATCTCCATGTACGTGATCAGGAAGGACACATGGACTAATGGTAGGCTGGTACCTCTTCTTAAAAGAGATGAACAGAAGGTTATTTGAAGCCTTTTTCCTTCAGCTTCTTGCAAGTCAATACGATCATAAATATTTACTGTCAAAGACATTTGCTGTCTTAGTTAATAAACCTCAATCTGCCATTCTCATTTAATGATTCATAAAATACTGTGATTTCCTGTGAGTGCATTATGCTACCTTTTGCTGCCAAGACATTGATTTCAAAGGAAAATTATTTGAGAAAAGAAGACATCAACTAAAGTCTCATGAGGGAAATGGTGGCATCTTGGATACCCAGGCAGAAAGCTGCATTTCTGTCCTAACAACCAAATTAGCCTTGTAACTTACGGTTAAGTGAAAAAAGGAACTGCAAAGTTCCCGAGTGAGGGATAACTGCTAGAGACAGTATCTTGCCTGACAATTTACTTATTCTCAATTCTTCCTATCTCTGAGGAAGTGACATTTTTGCATTACCATAGCTGTGTTGTAGTTCCCATAAAAATAAAAAGGAGGATGTTTAAAATATAAAAGCAAGTTTCTTCTATTACCATGCAAGCCCTCCAGCACAAGCAGAGCAGATATCCTTTGAGATTTATTGCACTTCATCTCAGGAAAAGAAATCTAATCTGAGTTGATTAATGTTAAAAAGAATATATTTTGCTTATTTTTTTTCAACAATATTGAAGATTATAGTAGGCAGAAGACCATTTCTTGCAGCTCAGCATCAGCTCTTATATTCTTGATCTACTCAGTCCATTAAGACCTAAAGTCATCAAAACTAATCAAACTCATGATTATGAGTTGATACAAAAACAGTAGAAATTAGCTAAAATGATGTAATCTCTAAACATATGAAGGAAAAAATAGTAATCAAAGGTAGTCAACATGGATTTACCGGGGGAAGTCCTTCTTGACCAACCTGATAGCCTTCTATGATGGTAAAACTGGCTGACGAGATGAGGAGAGAGCAGTGGATGTCATCTAGCTTGACTTCAGTAAGGCTTTTGACACCATCTCCCACAACATCCTCATATGAAAGCTCAGGCAGTGTGGCTTGGATGAGTGGACAGCAAGGTGGATCAAGAGCTGGCTGAATGACAGAACCCAGAGGGTGATTATCAATGGCACAGAGTCAAGTTGGAGGCCTGTGGCCAGTGCGGTTCCACAGCGTTCGGTTCTGAGGCCAGTCTTGCTCAACATCTTCAACAACCTGGATGAGGGGACAAAGTGTACCTCCAGCAAGGTCACTGATGACACTAAACTGGTAGGACTGGCTGATTCCTTAGAGGGCTTGAGAGCTGGGCAGAGAGGAACCTCATGAGATTCAACAAGGACAACTGCGGAGTCCTGCATCTCAGGAGGAACAACTCCATGCATCACTACAAGGTGAGGATGGACCTGCTGGAGAGTAGGTCTGAGGAGAAAGATCTGGGAGTGCTGGTGGACAGCAAATTAAACATAAGCTAGTAATGTTCCCTCATGGGCAAGAAGTCCAATGGCATCTTTGGATGCATCAAGAAGAGTGTGTCCAGCAGGTCAAGGGAGATTCTCTGCCCCCTCTACTCTGCCCTGGTGAGGCCTCCTCTGGAGTCCTGTGTCCAGTTCTGGGCTCCCCAGTTCGAAAGTGACAAGAAACTTCTAGAGAGAATCCAGGAGAGGGCTACCAAGATGAACAGGCTACTGGAACATATATTTGATGAGGAAAAGCTGCAGGACATTGGATGGTTTATCACAGGATCACAGAATCACAGAATGATAGGAGCTGGAAGGGACCTCTAAAGCTCATCCAGTCCAACCCCCTGCTCAAGCAGGTCTGCCTGGATCAGATCACCCAGGAATGCATCCAGGTAGGTTTTGAAAACTTCCAGAACCTCATTTTATCCTAGAAAAGAGAAGACTAAGTAGAAATTTCATTAACACTTACTAGTATTTAAAAGGCGTATATCAAGAGAATGGGGCAATACTTTTTTTCTGCAGTGTTCAGTGACAGGACAAGGGCTAATGGGCATAAGCTGGAACACAAAAATTCCACTTAAACATAAGGAAAAATATTCTTTACTGTTCAGGTGAGGGAGCCCTGGCACAGACTACCCAGGGAGGAGGTGGAGTCTCCTTCTCTGAAGGTTTCCAAACCTACCTGGACCCATTCCTGTGTGACCTGATCTAGATGAACCTGCTTTAGCAGGTTAGTTGGACTAGATGAATTCTAGAGTCCTTTCCAGCCCCTACTGTTCTACAATGCTATGAATCTATGATTATGATATATTGACATGTGTTTCACAATTTTGTCTTACTATCTCAGTACCTAACTCAGTCTTATCTCAGCAATTTCAGAGTCCTCAATTTCAAACCTAATGCCTTTCAGATCAGGACAAGGACCTACTGAGACTCTAACATATTCACAGAATACCAGAAACCAAAGTCTCAAACAAAATTGCATACGATTACATCGGAGTTAAACCAGAGCTTGTAACTGTTGCTATAAAATTCTTCACTGTATGCCTATCTCAGCTTTCTCCTATATGAGAGCTGCTCTGTAGATTTATTTTCATGTACAGGAGGACACACTCATCATCTCCCATTTGGAAGCCAGTTTCCTCAGTAAAAGCAAAATGACTGTTTTGCCCTTTCTGACACTCAGCCGTTTATAATGGCATATTATATGAGATTGTGAGAGCCCTGATACTTTGCAAATCAGTGATGATGGTATCATTCAGTTGTCATTTATTTACAATGAATTTTACTGGCTGCTGTATTTAATTGTATTGTTGGTTTATGGAGATTGATTTTTGTCTTAAAAGCTGGCAGATGTTCCAAACATAAAAGGTATCCAGCATCTATGTATATAGCAAAAACTTGTTGGTGTGTATTAGGATTCTTCAGGTATCAGGGCTGTGCTGTGTTTCTTTTGTGTGCTCTGTTGTCTTTTGGCTCCCTGACAGCAACTGACATCTAAGTTCATTTTCCAACTGCCACTTCCATGGTAACATAAAAAGGATTGTGGATAATTTACAAGACTAATCAGTGAATTCTTCACTCATCAAATGTTCTAGATATTTATTCCTTGAGAGCCCACATTCATACATTTTTTTAATTCTTACATTTTTCTTCTTTTTCTTTCTCTGCACTTCATTCAACTGTGTTCAATTGCATTATGTTCAGCTGCAGAAATGCTGTGTGAGATGTTATTTCTGACTGATATAGCATTATACCAGATGTCACAGACACATCAATCAGGTAATATGGTTTGGACAAAATGATACATAAGAAAGGTATAGAAGTACAGAAAAACATTGAGGTAACATGAATGTAAAAGCAAAGATGTTCTGTGAGGGTTTTTTTTTGAGCCATTGTTTGTGGTTTATTACACATAGTCAGTAATTCCATCAGTCATATGCTGTGCCTTCCAAATCCAAAATGCAGAGTGTCCATTTTTTGTTCAGTTTCTTACTCAGGCTGAACCATGCCCTCTCTCAAACCAATTTCTCTCTTCTGCATTTCAATCTCAAAAGTATACATCCAAATGAAAAAGTGACTAGCAAAAACTACACAGAAGTAACGTATTTCTGTCAACAGAGAGCACTCGTAAAGAGAGATCCCAAAGACATATTATTTGATGTTGAATTTAAAGGTCATCTGCTGCTCTTAATGAACTTTTTCAGTCATAATCTCAAGCACAATTTACCTGAAACATCTTGAAAATATCTAATAAGCTGAGGTTAAGAAGGGGAAAATAATAGTAAACAAAAACTTAAGGTGTTTTGTGTACATCCCAGATACCTAAGTGTCTTTTAAAAAAATATTGTAAAAAAAATAGAATCATTCTGGTAGAGAAATACATGCAGACATTTCAGACATGAGTCAATAGAAAATAAGGAAAAAATAAGTAATCATAAGAGACAGCTAGGTTTATTAACTCAAAAATCCACTCAAGGAGGCTTTGTAACATGAGACATTGGGGATAAACTGCCAACTGTGATGCCATTTCAGTCATTATGATTATGTGGACTTGAGAGTTTAGCATCAAAACATGCCTTTTCAATGCCACAATGTCATAAATGTCAAACTAATGAAACCATTTAAGTCGATAAGTGATGTAGGGAGCAAGCCTCTGTTGCAGAAGTCAGCATTAACCAGTGAACACTACCAACAAATCATGCAGTGTTTTCTTCAAAATATTTTATTCTACTCCATGTATTCTTTTATTTACTCACTTTTTTTTTCTTAGCCACTTTTTCTCCAAGGAACTCATAAGAAAAAGTCCTAGTTGCTTCAGTATAAGTGAGCAAGAGTTCTCGGTAAGTAAAGTATCTAAACCAGAAATTTAATATTTTTATCTGGGCATGAACTGAATACAGACTTAAAACAAACAAACAAACTTTTCAGATACACAACTTTCCAGATGCAAATAATGTATTTTGATCGAATCTTGGTCTCATATTTAAAAAAAAAATATTTTTTAAATCTTGGTCATGAAGATTTTGATAGAATAATAGTAAATTTTAATGAAAATCATATGTCAAGTGGACATACAGGATTAGCTCTATACTGCTGTAAACTTATGAAGAAATATTCCCCACATTGATTAATTTTTGCTTTGTTTGTTAGATGCCTACTGGTATTCATACAGTCTTAAAGTAACATATCTATTCAAAACAAAAGGCTAAATAAATCAATTTACGTAACTATTTATTTACCTTTTTAGAATTTGTTCAAAATAAACTTTTTATGGTAAAGATATGCAGTAGGTTCCTGGAATGCCATTCTTATTCATGATTTATAGGCCTCTAGAATGTTAGGAGAAAGTATGAAACCTGGGACATACAAATTATATGCCAGAGAAACCACACAAATAACTGAACTAAAGGATAAACATTACAGCTCGGCGAGTACGGCTAAATATTTATTCTTAAATTATTAAACCATTCTATCAAGCTGAAAAGTTATCCTTTACTACATAATTTTTTCAAGGTGGCTATAAAACTATTAGTAGTAATGAAGCATAAATAAAATGATTGATTTTGCCAATCACTGGGAATGTACCAGACCTTGTGTTATGTAACATGCATCGCAGGTCATCTGTAAGCTTCATTAATCATATACGACCCATTCATTCACAACAAAAAAAAATGACGAATTACTGTCTGTGGAAGCCTAACATTAACCTCACTAATTCCATGGAAGTGCAGGATATATTGTAAGCTTTCTTTTCCCTTTAAACATGTCAGAGCCTGTAATCTGTAATGCTGCATGACACCTTAATCCATGTAAGCAGATATTTACATCCCATGGAGCCCCGCTGATTTTAGTGGCTGATGTCTGTTCATATCTAATTACAGTATAGTTTTCCTACTGTTGAGATGATGATAAAACTGCATATATATGAAGAAGGGGATAGGGACTTCATTTCACCCAATTTCAGCGAACTAAAATTTGGACTAATAATCAAACCACAAATAGTGAAGGGAAGGCACTTTTCTTCATGTTATTAAACACGATCAACCAAGGTGCTGTAGAAATCATGTTACATCAAATGTATTGAATGTAACCTTTAATAATATAATAATAATTTGTGTCTTTTGGGAAACTATTCCATAGCTAGAGGCATGCAATACTGAGGTTATTTACTTCTATACTCACAATGTCTAATATTGTAAAACTCTTCCCTCTCTTCTAGCATTCACCCATGATATAGACAGCAATACTACCTCCCAATTTTATTGGTCAAAACAAATATCTAAACATTATAATTTGTTTTCATGGAATAAGATATTTTCCTTAGATTATCCTCAGGATAATCTTAAAGACTGGTGACGTGAAACTTGCAGGTTCTAGAGGACGTCTCACAAGAGGCTTTTGCATCTCTGTTTCTAACATAAAGTGATCTAGGTGACAAGTCATTTGCTGCTTGTCTTTAAAAAAAATGGATACTTGAAAATAATTATGCTGTTAATGTCTTGAAAAAAACACATTACAGTGCTGTGTTGTCTTCTCGTCCTTATACTTTATGTCTTTCTGCTGTCTTTTTTGCGCCTCTCTTTTCTTCTACTTTAGACTGTTGCACTTTGGTAAAGATTGTTTGTGTGTTTGATCTGTACAATAATTAGAACAAAATGTTTATTCTTACTTAGCCTTATGGTGATAGTTATGGTAATAATAACAGCAATTTGAACATATGCATTTTCATTCTTTCAAGATAAGTCACGATAGTATCAATTTTTTTTCTCTTCACATAATGGCATTGTGCGGTAATCTCAAGGAATTGTTGTGAGTCATTACAATTATAGGTTGTGCTAACCTTTATGGCACTTAACACTTTAAAGGACATTTTCCATAGTCCCTTAGATAACTGGTCCATTTCAGTCTCTTTCGGCAATCAGAACATACTGTAAAAGTTATCTGCATTCTGAAAGATGAGTATCTTCTTTTTTACTGAATTAAAAAGAAACGTGATTTCACTGGCATGTGTTGTAGGGTCATTTCTTAATGTGAACAAACCCAGTCTCATTGCAAGGACTAGAAAAGATTCCTCTCTTTGCTTTTTTTGAAATATACACATGCTCTGAGATAATTTTTCCCCCTTGTAAATAAAGGAGGTCTGTCTCTGGATCTACACATATAGATATTAGCTTTATCTTGTCACGATAACCATTTTTAGATTGATGGTGAAAGGCATTGCCTCTGGCAGTCAGTCCTTTAGTAGAACACACGTTATGTTGCCAACTGACATTTAATAGCGTCTAATACGCATTCAATGCTACTGGAAAATTTTTATGTTACACTTTCTAGATTTTGCTTTAACATACAGATTACAGAAGAGATATGCAGTGCACTGAAATGTAATCTCCAAGACAGTTACATTCACTTTGGAGAGAAAACAGTGACATTTGCTTACATTTCTTGAGCAGAAGAAACGATCACAGCTGAACCTGAAATGCTGTCTTTTGATCTTGTCTTTTAGCTTGAATTGTAGAGAACCAAATGAAATGGGTGATATTAAAACTAGAAGTAACTCCATATATTTAGTAACCATTGTAGGGAATCACAGTTTCCATCTAAATTTATTTCAGGTTTAATGTTCTAGAAACTTTTGAATAGCTGATTCAGACAAAGACTCACTACCAAAATTTAAATGAAGCAGAATCCCAAGAGAAAAAGCTTGGGAAGGTATTTATTTGTAATAAACTGAATATCCCATTCTTAAGGAAACAGAGCAATGTAATTAATAGACACATCTGAGATTCAGCATGCTTGGATTTTGAGCTGACACTATTCAAAGCACTCCAGGGGATTTAGATGCATATTGGTTATTGAAATTAAATCCCTTAGACTACTTTGAAAGCTCTTAGCCTTGAATTCTTTCAGCCCACATGGGAGGTTTACTGGTTTCAATTACAAGAGGACACATGTAGAAAGCAATGCAGGTGAAAGGAGGAGTGCAGACACCAAATAATCATTAGTAATACAAATGAATTAGGAGCTACAGGACCCATAGACCATGTGATGAAATTAGGCAATTAGAAAGCAAAGATATAGCTGGATATGTGATGCTTGATCCTACTTTCAATGAAAAATATATCATAGGATTTCTTAGTTAAATTGTGTTCTCTCCTTAACACCCTTGTTTAGGCAACTTTCAGAGATTTGGAAGTTTCATCTATTTATGCATATTATCTACTCTTGTGGTTTTTTTTGGTCTCATAAGCTCTTACAATGTTATGTGTTTATGTTATCTTCCTTCCTATATTTATTCATCCAATTAGAAACATTTTACCATGAAAAAACATCAGGTGGAAGCTGATTCCATCTTGTTTTCTCTCAAGTTAATGAAAACTGTAGTGTTACAATCAATTAGAGGTAGTTTTAGTCTATATAATTTTACAATGAATGTGATACAGCTGTGATGGAAAGGTGAGCATTTTAAAGTTATTTAAACAAAAAGCAAGATGACTTTAAAAAAAATTGACAGACTGTTAGTGAATAAGGAGCATACATGCATAAGGATCGTATTATAACTTACAAAGTCACACATGTGAACAGTAAGTTATCACACAACTTTAGTTCTGCACCTTTGCAATAAATACAAGGTTTTAAATAACTATCTGCCTGTACCCTGCAAAGCTTAATACTTCTCTGCTGTAAAAAATGACATTTTTTTAACTTCATTCCTATGTTGTTGTACAAGGCAGTTCTGTGCCAAAGAGAAGAACAAGAAAGTATCCTTCTTTTTAGGAAATTAATCTCAGGTGCATTAGGCTGAAATTACTTTGGGGAGAGGGAAGGGAGCTTTTATTAGGAAAGAGCCAGACCGAAGAAATCTCTTGAGTTGTTGATGGAATGCTGGTAAATGGTGCTAGAAACTTACACAATCTGTGAGTTTATTTCCTACTTTTACCCCATTTAATCTGCTTTATCTATTCTATTGTCTGATTATATTTACATTAATTGAAGTAGTAGGAGAATATGAATAACTAAAATACCCCATTTTGAATAGACTTTAATGAAGGAACAGTAGGAGTACTTTTCTGAAAAATCTTTGAGGAAAATAGTAGAACAACATACAGCAAATGTTAGGAAACCAAAATATTTTTGTGAATTACACATTTCCTCTGCTATCTCACTGTAATTTTGCTTCCTACTTTTTAGCTTGTTGTTACCAACTGTCTAATTTCTTGTATGATTGCGTTTATTCTAAATTTGATGGTAAGAAATAGATAGAAGTATAAATGTACACTTACTGCTGAATCGACAATCTGAGAGCATAAGCTCTGAGATCTGTAATGTCTGATGTTTGAGTCACCTATTTTTCTTTTTTTTTTTCCCCCACAGGATGTCAGTTACTTGTAGGTCTTAATAACACAATTAAACACTGTATTTGATTCTTTGCTAATGGGAGGAAATTTGACAAAAAGTCCAGGAGGAAAAGCTTTTTAAAACCAGCCATGAAGACCTAAATAAGGCAAATTCTTTTACCTTTTTGTTTTTTTAGAGGTTTTTTTTGTTTACTTTTTCCATAATTAGGGAAGTTTTGGCTTCTCCGGGAAACTTTTTCAGAAATATTTTGTTAGAGATTTGATAGAAAGGAGATACAAAACCCACATTTTAGAACTTCGAACAGTGCATGTGGTGACGCTCACGTAAACCTGCTCTGAGTTCAAGTTGTGTTGATTTTTTTTTCCCCTCAAAAGGGAACAGGTCCAGCCAAAACAAACAAGAATTTCCCTTTCCATTAACTGTAACATTTCTGAAACCTTTAAGAGTACTAATATAATGCTATCACTATTAGGAAGGCTTCTGGAGAGAGGTCTACAAATGATGAGGATGGATAATACAGAAAGCTCAAATGTAGTTAGGTAGGACCAGCCGTTCTTCAGAACTATAATTACAGGGACAAATTAGTTTGAGTGTCTTTTCTTCAGAGACTTCTTGTTCAGCTAGTTAAGGCTTCTATTATTTTACCTGTTACTTGGATAAGAATCCCATATAACTAGTGCTGATCAAATGAATAGCTGTTCTTTGACCAGATTAAAGAGCTCTTTTTTTTTTTTTTTTTTAAACTTCTTGGATAGCTATATAGCAGGGAGAAGTATGTCCACAAAAGAGCTGACTCTGCAATTAGTAGCAATATTCTTCACCTCAATGAGAGCTTCCCTCCTTTGTGGACAGCAGACTGCATTGCAACTTCATTTTACCAAAGATAGTTCCTGTTTTTCTTCCTTACAGTAGTTTAACCAAATCTTCCTATCACAAGGTGTCTGCCCTAATTTGCCCTATTTTCTTTCCCACAATGAAGTGTAAAATAACTCCCAATATAGAGTGATGTGTTTTACTTCTGTGTGAGGGCCCAGAACTAGCTGAATGAACACAGATGTTGGACAAACAGTAGCAATTTAATCTCTCAAGTCTTTAAAATAAATGACAGGCAGAAAATATTTTCAAAAGTGTTAAGGTCTTTGGCACAAAAGAAAAGATTGTGTTTATTCTGATAATCCAAATTCTTTCTTTCTTTCTTTCTTTTTTTTTTTTTTTTTTTTCATCTAAGTAAATACCCAAGCAGTCCTGGTAGCAATATGTGCTTTGAAGGTAACATTTTCCTGGCTCCATTTCATTGCTTATGCTGCTGCTTGCAGATCTTTCTAGATCTTTTCCCTTGGGCTTTTTCAACTCCATGATAGTCAAGTTGGGGTCTTGCCACTGAGATCCTTTCAGGAACAGAGAAACCCTGACTAGGACTCTAAGAAGCAGTGGTAGAATGCTAGAACTATTTTTATGTCCATGTCATCTGCAGGATTGCTAAAGAATAAATTTCTACACTAAATACTGATCAGACTAAAACAGCTAATAACACTCTTATTTCCCTGACTTCTTAATTTTCTCTCTTCTCCCAAGTAGGGAGAAGGTAGGTAATATTAAATGTAGCTCAGTTAGGCACCTTCGCTTTTCTGACATGCCTACTGTAAATCCAACATCAAATTAAAAAAATCTCTGGAACAGTGGTCTCCCTCTTCAAATCCATTGGTTAATTTCATAATATTTTAGGATTCTCATTGCCTTTGGGAGTCTATACTTGCTCAGCCCTTGGTTAAATGAATTCTCATCTATCAGCATCTCCTGAGATATTACTTCATTCTGAATAAAGAAATATTAACTGTCTTTTTGACTCACAGATGGCCTACAGCTTATCTGAATTTACTTCTTGTCTTTAGTATCTCAGAAATGGTTTTATACTGAAGAAGTGAAAATAAAACCTTCAAAATAGAAGAGTAAATAGCTATTCACCACTTATTTTTCTGAACGTGAGATACTATGAACAAAAATAGTCTTGCACACTGTAACGGCTTGAGTGTATATCAGCTGCTTCTTCGTTTAGTCTTGTTTTCAATACTAAATCTGATTTCCTTCCTCTCCCCCACCCACCCATTCACATTCCTTTCTACTTCAGTTCTGGAATGTGTGGTCTGTGGCCAGCTGACAACTATTTAAAAAAAAAAATAAATTTGAGGATATTTAAACAAGGCATTTTAAAGATCTATGGGTCATGAGCAGGGAGAGCTTCTGGAATGAGCAGACAGTAGTTTGAATGCTTGAATGATTTATCTTCATCACTCTTCATTTCCCACCTATATCTTAGTTATGAAAGGGTTTGTTGTTGACATTTTAAAGTGCTTTAACAACTTCAGCTAATCTGTAGTGCTACCAATGAATGCCAGGAGACACACCGCTCCTATAATCTCTTTGCTTAATTTTAGTCTGTATGATTTTTTCAGAGATTTTACAACTACATCTTGAAGTTTTATTCTCCTACTGTTTGACTAATGTAAACTGAAGTAATTTATAAGTAGGCTTTATTTCTTGGAAAGTTGTGGATTTTGTCACTGAGAATCAAAATGGACCAATTGTATTGTAACACTGAAGGAAAGTAGTGGCTCCAAGTGGACATGCTTTCAAAATGAGCTAGGATATCCATCAGAATATAATGCAAACACTGGGTCAAAATTAAGTACTATAATGACTTTTTTTTTTTTTTTTTGTGGTATAGGACAAGTTGTATTTCGTACAACAGGTTCTGCAACCAAATTCTGAGTAATAGAATAAAGGGTGGGCAAGTGAAGGAGCAGTTAAAATAAAGCCCTCTTGTATGCTTCTGAAATCACGTGATGCACTTTCAGTTTGTTAGCTGGTAAACAACATATACACTGTCACTTTTCAGAAAGCTGAAGCATGGTAGTTTAAGCGGTTGCTGCCCTTACAGGTGGCAGACACTGGATTGGTAGGGATAAAAATCATACACATACAGAGCAATAGGTAAAAAACAAATCAAATCCCATCTCCACTCCCTCCCCCATTAGCGTCAATCATACAGCTCCTGTAGAAAGACCCATTGGCAATTACCCATCTGGTCTACTTCAGTTCTGTTGGAAGCTTTTAGCCTGGCATCAGAAAAATCTTAAGCTTCTCAAAATTGTTGCCAGGAGTCTTGATCCTGCTTTTGCTGAGATCATTGAGATCTTTGACATGCAACCTGGAAGAGAGATTACCGTTAAAATCACAAAGTATGTAATAGAAATAATAACTCTGATATCTTCTTGCTAGTAAAATGCAAAGCACTTAATAAAAACAATGATCTGTTGGGGAACTAAATTATAGATCTGGAGGGCTGTGTGGCAAGGCTTCCTAGTAAGCCAGGGATAGATTGCATCTCTTTCAAGTCCTGGTGTGATGCTTTAGTGAATTCCACTGCAAAACATCAGAATGTGTGTCTCTCAAAGTCATTTTCTCCAAAGAATTAACATAGCTAAGCAATTCCATCTTTCATCCTTAATTTCTTTAACAAGTTCCTTAACCTATTTCAAGTAGGGTTTGGTGTGGTAGTTCCCATATCTGAATTATCCAGCTTGGTGACAGTAGAAAGACAACACTTGGCAAAGTGTTTTCATCATAATATGCTAGATAAGAGTATCCTAGATCAGAGTATCACTGTGCTGCTATTTGGTTACATCTCTATTGGATTGAGAGTTGGGCAAAGAAGAATGTGATGAGATTCATAAAGGACCAGTGCAGAGTACTGCACCTGAGGAGGAACAACCCCATGCACCAGTACAGGCCTGGGATTGACCTGCTGCGAGCAGCTCTGCAGAAAGAGGCCTGGAAGTCCTGGCTGACAATGAACAAACGATGAGCCAGCATTGTGCCCTCGTGGCCAAGAAGGCCAATGGCATCCTGAGGTGCATCGAGTGTGGCCAGAACGTTGGGAGAGGTTCTGCTCTCCCTCTACTCTGCTTTGATGAGGCATCATCTGGAGTCTTGTGTCCAGTTTTGGGCTCCTCAGCTCAAGAGGGACAAGGAACATGTGGAGACAGACCAGCACAGGGCTGTTTAGTTTAGAGGAGACTGAGGGGGGATCTCATGAATATTTACAAATATCTAAATGATGGATGTCAGGAGATTGGGGATCCCTTTTTTCTACTGTATCTAACATCAGGACAAGGGGTAATGGGATGAAGCTGGAACACAAAAAGTTCCATTTGAACATAAGAAAAAAATATTTCACTGCTCAGATGAGGGAGCCCTGGCCCAGATTGCCCGAGGAGGGTATGAGGGCTCCTTCTCTAGATGTCTTCAAAACCTGCTTAGATGTGTTCTAGGTGACCTTGCTTTGTCAGAGGGATTGGACCAGATGATCTCTAAAAGCCCCTTTCCAACCCCTATCATTCTATGATTTTATGATTCTATCACCTCTCTGAAGCTAGTGCATTTACAGAGTGCTATAATTCATAGGTTTGTGATATGTATTAAATAGTCCAGAAAATGGACAGTAGTCTGATAAAATTGTATATATGTCCTGTGGGGGATATAGAATACAGGGGATAGGCTGCAGAAGGCAACTTAATCTGACCATTTCTGATTTCCCTTATTCTGCAAATTCTGCAGCTCCAGCTGATCAGCAATCCTAAACTTCTTTGGGAATTAAACGTATTTTCTTACAGGAAGAGTTAACTACTTTTTGGTGGTACCACAAAGCTTTCCCTTTTTATATCCTGAACAAATTCAAGGAAGCCTAATGGTAGCAAATATAATAGGGAAGGGCAGTATGAACTGAAATGACAATGACTAGATTTTGATCTTACTCTTTTTTTGGAAGAATCTTGATTTGAGTTGCTTTGAAAGATTATTAAAATAATTTTTAAAAAAGAATCATTTAAAATAACTAGTTTTAATGTAAGCTGCTCTAAGATGATGATCTGTGTGTGACTAGTGACTTATCAGCAGAGTAGAACAGGGGAAAGTTGTCTAATACCGCTTGCATGAGTAAATAAAGGAGACAGGGACAGAATCAATCCTTTATCTGACCTGATGCAGTCTTGATGAAGTCTCTGGATGTTAGTATGAGAGACTATGTGTGTCATAGTTACAGTGCACTTATGATTTTTATATTTAAGTGTTAAGGTTAATATATTAATCCCATTTTATTACAAACACCCCATGTATTATAAATATTTTATTTCTTCAGACCAATTTAGATACTCAGAAATAACTCATTTTGGTGAGGAGGAGCAAATAAGTAAAAAGCTTTTTTTGCTGATTTACTTCCAGACTCTAGTTGTAAATGGAGTGACATGGAGCATTTATTTTAATTCCCACTGAGGGAATATTCACTTCCATTTGCTTCTCTCTCTTTTACAGTGCAGATTTCTTTCTTCTGTTCTCTAAGAGAAATTTCTGGTAACCAGCAGAATACCAGGCTGCCTTGGGACATGAGGCAGATAAGAATTTAAAGTTGCTGATGCATCTGAATATGCTGGGCTGTCTGGTCTTCTCTGAGTTAGTTCCTGGGTAATCCTGTGAAGAAATTCTTACAGAGAGGAGCATCAGATGTTTCCAGCTTCCATAACTAGCCTGCAGAATTTTGATGCCTGACAGCAAAGCCTCATCTGTACTGAGGGCTGTTGGGAGTGTGTCTTTGGTGTACATATGTTGTATATAAGGCCATTATGTTAAAATAACACACAACTAAATTTTATTCAAATCCTGTGAGATAAGGTAAAAACTGACAATGTTATGCAGACGAAAGAGAAAAAGTGGACCCTTTCTTCCAAATTATCACAGAAAACACGATAGGGAGAAGTAATGCTTAATCACTACTCTTGATAGTTTTATTTTTGCTACTGCAACTGCTTCAGTATATACCTTCTATTTTATTTCATTGATTTCTAAAGTGTGTGCTGGATTAATTTTAAACTCTAAATTTTAATCCATTCTAAAGTGGTGTGGGGAAATACACATATGACCTTCTGTGAAGAGTATTAAATTGAACATCCCTTGATAGACTTGAAGAAAATTCTTAAATATGCTGGGTGTTTTGTTTCATGTTTGGAAACAGACTGAAAAAAACCCCAGACCAGTAGGACAAACTAGTGCTGTTGCACAGTCTGCATTTCAGCACGACTCTGCTGAAGCACAGAATACCCCACTGGGGCTGTGCTGCCTTTCCCAGCACAGATTCTACCTTTCAACCTAACACTTCTTAAAGACATTGCTCTGCTCTGAAGTTTATCCCATGTCAGGCTACTGGTATATCAGCAAAATCACTACTGTCTTCACTAGTAAGGGGAAATAGAGGTTGGGGGGGAAGGAAAGAAGCAAAAAGAACATACTTCTACTTGTAGAAATGACCCAGTGACTAATGTCTTCTGGGAAGACACATCAGACTTTCACATTTACTCTGCAAGGATTGATTTAATTCATATTCTGCATTACCATGAAACGTTTGGAGGTAAGGATGGTAATGTGACTGAAACTATGGACCTATCCAGACAAAAGATTTAATCTATGGGACAGAGTCTTTGATAAGATTTCCAGTTCTTCAGTGAGAATGCTCACTGTGCCAGAGTAGAAATACCACATTGAATCTGTATCCTTTAAAAGTGGTAGACATTGTTTTTCAGTATGAAAATAAAGACAAGAAAATTGGCTTCAAAACACATCCCTAATGCTTAAACCATTCTCTGGGCTATACAAGTACTTAGGCTGAGGAGGGAAATGGAGAGTAGATGAACAGATTATTTAAAGTATTATATTTTAAGGTCGACTGTTATTGTAACACAGTTTAGCTGTACAACTATCTGAAATTTTTATTGTCTATTCACAGCCAACTGTTAGTTAGGTTACTTAGGTATCCACTAATTTTGAATGTTAAACAAATATGTTCTTTATCTAGCATGGACTGATAAGAAAATATTGTTTATTCACTCAATTCAAAGCAGATCACTTGGCTTATTTTAGAGCAAAGTTTACTGCATCATACTGTTCAGGAGAATCAACTTTTTGGTTCAACTTAGGTACAAATATTTATGGCAGTAATATGTCTCCAAATATCCATTTGAAATGTGAAAGTTTACACCTCCACAGAGAAGGAACTGAAGACTGCACCAAAGCTATAAAATTGTGGCTGAAACTCAGTCCAGCAATTCCAATAGAGATGACATTATCTGATATTCTTGCAGTGGTGATCTTATTTTTTAAAAGGCTTTTTAGTTATTGTGCTGTATTTGGTGGTATTTTGGGGGGCAGGGGGTGGTGTTTGTGGTTTGTTGTTGTTGTTTTTTGTTTTTTTTTTAGAAAATGACAAGTTCACACAACTCATCATAAAACTTGTTTTTCTGCTGTGTATGGACTGATTTCACTTACATCCAGGGTTACTTATACTGTATTACTTTTTGAAATGACATAACAAAATGGCTTCTGAAAAACATCTGATGCCTCCAATGACCTATGCTGAAAAACAAGCAAGTGGGTAATCCTTCTGATGATCCTTAATATAGCTGTGCATCTTCAGCAAAACACAGCTAGGAGGTTTCTTTCTTGTAATGGAAGAAAACGTTGAATATTATCACTATTTTACTTTACTTAAAGTGGAGTAAAGGATTAGACCGATTTGGCAGCTGTGCTAAGGATTTGCTGTGTGTTGTGGTAACAACTTAAAAAAATTCAGGCTGTAAAATATCATTAAAATTGGGATTAATCAGGATTAACACACATTGGGGGGTGGGGAATGCATTATTAAGTCTCATTGTCACCTTCACAGATTTCAGGACGGTGTTTCACATGAAAATAAATATGTCATGGATTACAGTAAGTTTCAATACATATATTATTATTGATCCAATATAGAAATCCTCTTTAAAAGAAAAGCATTTAAAACAATTTTATATTTACCAAAGCAGCACATCCTTGGGTTATTTTGGGTTTGTTTTTAATTTGCTTGTCCCCTGACCCTCTTGCTTATTTCCTCTGGCAATAGCTATTCCTAGCCTATAAATGTGCTCTGAATACAGAGGAACTCTGCTGTTAACTATGATTTCAGAAGTGTAAATCTATGATAATAAATAGCCTAAAGTCAAGAAAGATTAGATGCTGAGCGCTTTTTCTCATGGCCAATAATGATAGCAGTTTGATATAATATATACAAACTACAGGAATATTTTTTGGTAAATATTCTTTTTTGCTTTTCCTGTTTCCTAGTGACACAGCTGGAAGCAGGAAACTCTTTCTGAGTTTTGAGCTGCAGTAGTCCAAAGGATATCCTTGTCTCTCTCCACCTCTATAAATAAAGTGGCAGAACTTTTACCCTGCCTCTAAAAATCAGTACGTGTAACTTCTAGGTTATCTACAAGAAGGGTCAGAGCTGTATTTAACTATTCAATTTGTTTGCAACAAATGGGAATTGAAGTATTATCTATCCGATATTACTTTGTGAGGTAATTAGGCATCTAATTATTTACCTCAGTTAGATAATTGGTTGGGAAGTATCACAGGAAGATCAGATTTTGGTTAAAAAAGAAAAATGTATTGTATTTTATAGCTGAACAATTTTAAGGCCTCTTTCTTTCCTTTTCCAGATGGTAAATTTTACATAATACCATCATATCTTTGTGTAACCCAGTATCTGTGTTGATAGGATGAGCTGAAATAGCATTTGCCTATCTTGTTCAGTAAAGCACAAGGAAATGCCTTTACAATAGTCTAGTTTTGGTTTAAACTTTCAGTGTTTTTTTAACAGAGATTTATTTCTAGAACATCTGCTTAATCACTCAAGCTAGTTTACTACAAGCCTGCAGTAAAGTTAGCAGAAATGTCTGCTTTCAAGGAGGAGCACTATCAGCTTCTGTGTAGCTGTCTGAATATTAGGTTTCTTTCCTGCAGGAAAGTGTTGGAATGGTCAGATAGGAATCACAAGAATAAGAGAAGGATGTAAATCTTCATAGAAAAACTCAAGAAGTTCAATCCATTTACTTTATTATCCGTAAGCTAAAGGTTTGGGGTTTTTCTTCAGACTATAAGAAGTAAGGTCTTGAGAACAGCTAACTCTCCTATTGATTAATTAAAAGTAGGACAAAGTTCAACATCTGCGGTTAGAAGCTAAGCAAATTCTCATAGAGGCAAGGTATAGATTATGTAGAAATGGCAGTATTTAATCTTTATGCTGAATTTAGTAAAGACTACAGTAGGTTTTCCATTACCAGAAATCTAGAAATCAAAGTTGGATGTCTTTTTTTTATTCTTTCCCCCCTGAATGGTTATTTATATTTTATTTCTATTTAGGACATAATTTAAGAAGCTCTTAAAGTTTCTCTTAGGCAAAAGATCAGGCTATCAAGATCAGGCTGTCAGAGCATCAGTGGAATCTCTGATTACTAATGAATCTTCTGCTATTTTGGCAAGATTTAGTGAGAGAAAGCCTGGCTGTGCTGAGTTCAGTGGAAATACTGTCACTAATTTAAGTTATACCATAACTTTGAAGTATTTAATTTTGCCTGGGGGATCTCAATACCCAGTAGTAATTCTGGGTTATGAATTGGGATTATGAATTACTATTTTTGAAATGATGATACAGTCAGGAGATGAAAGCAGGATTTTACTCCTCTGCAAAGAAGGAAGCAGGAGGCTGTATTCATCTATGCTATTGGCCATGCTTCACAAACTGTATGTGATCCAGAACATCCAGTCAGTGCATTTGAGGCAGGAAGTGTGAATGGCAGCATCAGCAGCTGGATGTGCATTATTTCTGCAGCTTCCCTGGAAATTCAGAAGGTACCATTGGGTAGGCTGGAAATTTCTGCACTCACATTTTCCAGCACTATTTCTGCTGAGGAGTGATTGTTGGCACAGACAGGTACAGACAAGGCTGGGCCCCTAGGTACTGTGTAACTGGTACCCCTGGAGGCAGTAAGGCTGGTGCTGGTATTTTGGCATTGCCAAATATGCTGCACAGCCACCTGCTAGAGATAAGATGGAGGAATGAGTCTCTCTGTTATGGCTCACTG
The DNA here is from genome assembly GCA_013401255.1 of Urocolius indicus. Taxonomy (NCBI): domain Eukaryota; kingdom Metazoa; phylum Chordata; class Aves; order Coliiformes; family Coliidae; genus Urocolius; species Urocolius indicus. The sequence goes on along the minus strand of WBNH01001724.1, from coordinate 242,493 downwards.
ATTTAGGCCATGGACTTTGACTTTCCTACCTGCAGGGAATGATGATTTCAATTACTTTTGTTGTCAAGATCTAGCTGAAGGGAGAGGAAACCAGAGATCAGAAATTCCATTTGCAGCCTCTTGTATGAAGGGATTTAACACAGAGAGCAGAAAAGAAAAAAAAAATAATATATTCCAAAGGAATTTGAGTGCATAGAGAGACCAATAACTATCCAAACAAAACAAAACTGGGTAAAAAACCCACAATATGTAGTTATGCTCTCTTCAGTTGTTCCCTCCCTGCTTTCTAACTCCTCTCCAGACTTGTCAGAATGAATGCAAAATCTTCCATCCACTCCTTCTTTGAACATCTCAACTGTCCCAGACACACATAAATTAAATTTTTACTAAGGGCTGAGAATAATTTTGCCTTCTCCTTGTCTGGGAAGATGGGAGTAATCTTTCTAGAGAAGATGCATGTGAGTAGCCTCTTTCCATCAGGACTGTACTGCTTCGCTATCTGACAAGCTGCCCATAAATACCTCATTCAAATGTCTGTTTTTCCTTCACTTTGCACTTTCACCGAGGAGATTTTATCTCTCCATGCAATCACAAAGCAGGAGAAGGAAGACCTGGGAACCCTTTTTTCCTCTCAAAGATGAGGAGTTGTTCTTTGGGATCCTTTGTTTTCAGGTTCAGAGCATGGTATGTGATACTGTTCCTAAACTGTTTTGCAAAACTGCACCTGCTGAAGGGTACTAACTCTGTTCGGGCTTCTTTATGGCAAGTAGCATAAAAAAAACCTACTAAAGAATGGCTTTGCCTAAGGAGATTTCATTTACAAAAAGTAAATGGAAGAATAATGGAAGAAAGGAAAACCGAGACATATAGTATGATCTATGCTGGTTAACACTGGGAAATGGATTCAGCCCAATGGCTTCTCTAAAACATTGTCATCCCTATATTATAAAGTAGAAGCTTATTTCATAAAAGGAGATATGCCAGGAATCAAAAAAGTTTGGTACTTACTGCTTCTGATAGGTACATCAAGGATTGCATATAAGGAAGACATTTAGGAGCATCTTTAAAGTTTTTCTAGCCTCTTCACCAGCATAAGAGGTTTAGTCTCTGCAATGTTATTAGAGCAGCAAATTTAATGCAGTAAAATTCATGGTGCTGAGGAGGCATCTCAGTTCCTGAAAATGGCTTTGTACACCAAAATCAGGTTTACAGAAAAGATTGATCTGAGTGATAAACCACAAAAGCCAGCCAATCAGAAAGACTGAAAAAAGTTGTGTTTTAACTTTTCACTGGTATTTTGTACCCATTTTGCCTAGGCAAGAAAAAAAAAAACCAGAGCAAAAGTGTCTAGGTTTGGCTAGACTAAAGGCAGCAAAGCAGTTTGGTAATCATTTCTGCCCCCTCAGCTGAAGATAGATCCTGGGAATGGGGAGAGCTATATTAAAGAGGGCTGGGAGGTAGTAGCTTGCTTTGTTTCCAGACTGTTGAGTATAAAACTATGCCAATAAAATGTATACAACTTCCTTCTAGTTCTCTTTCTTCTCACAGCAGAAGTAGCTAATCTCAAGAAAAAACAATGTTTCATCCTGTCAGACTTGGGTGGAAAGGGGAGGGGAGGATAAAACATGAAAACAATTAAAAATGTTTATTTTTAATAGTGTCTGGCAGTAGTCAGAGTTTTTAAAGCTATAAATAAACAAAGGTCATAGTCAACGATGAGAAACATATGCCATACACATGTTTTTGAAAATGTAGATAAAGAAAACAGATAATGAATAGTATTATGTAGATGGCTCTTTATAGGAGACTCATCAAAACTACCACTACAATGTTCAACAGTATCAGAAAGCAGCTGCACCCCTTGGCCCAGTGAAGAATGTAAAATTGAGGTGCCTGTATCCTGTTCTTCCATTACCACTGTCCTGCTGGATTTCATCTCCTCTTTCTCTTTTTTTTTTTTTTTTTTTTTTTTAATTTTGAGAAAGGACTCACTGTGCCTGGAGAAGGCATGTGTACAGCACAGTGGGCCCAGGTCCATGCACCGCACTGGTCTGTAGCTGCTTCTGTAACAAGTGCAGGATTTACAAATCTGCTTCTATGTGGAATGTGGAAAGCTATGTTCAGTGACTAACCAGTGCTAAAGCTCTGGTAAACAGGACAAAACCTAAATTTCTGGTGTTTGAAAGGAGGTGAGGGCAACTTAAGGATCAAATCAGATCAGGAGGCTAATACTAACCACAGTGTATGGTCAGCAGCCCTTCTTCGTTGCTGGGGATGGGTGCAGGAATACGGCTCCAATTATCTGAGCTATTTATGTGCACTTGCTTTTGGCAATCTTGCTTCGGAATGCTGTTTGTAAAAGGTTTCATACTTTTCTATTAAGCTTCTTAAAGGGCCATTATGCATTCACAAAAATCCATATCCATCTGGTAAGGAATGTTTCCTGACTCAGTTAACACCGTGTGCATACCAATTGCTGCCATTCTGGAGTGTGATTCAGTATTCCAAATGCACTTGCATATTAAGAGAGGAGGTTAGGAAATAGAGTGGGAAAATGGTACATTTTGTAAGTAAAGAATAAAGAATAATAGCTTTTTAGTGATTCTTGGGAGCTAGAAGTCTTTATTTAAAAACCAGTCCTCGCCAGCTTATTTTGTGGCAGGTTTAGTGTCTGATGATAGTTAATACAACACAAACCTTTATAAAGGAGTGAAATAATTTCAGTGATCTTCATCAGCTGCTTTATTTTCCTGCATATAATCCTTATTCAAGTAGCATATTTATGGGGTTTTAATCACATATGTTTAATCTGGTTTTAATATTCATTATCACACCATTTTAGAGAGCTTTAGAATGGTTATTTTTTTGTGTATGTGTGAAAATATTTTCTCAATAGGTGTCTTGGTTATTAGCATTTCTGACTTTTAAGGCAACAGCTACATTCTCAGCATCTAGTCCTGATACCTTTAGATTCAAATGTAGGTGAGGCCCTTTAAAACTGATAATATTTTCATGAATCATCTGTCCTATGCTTAACAGTAATTAAGATTTGCAAACATATGCTTTTTATTTTCCATGCCTCTAATTTTAAGTGCTTATCTTTGGTTGACATTTGCAACTGTTGCTGTATGTAGTACTTAGAGTTCTTTTAACATTGAAGGTTTTCCTTTCTCAAAGTACCAAGATGAATTACATAAAAGGGTATAATTCTGCTTAAAAAACTGGATGGTGACTAAAATACTAGGGAGGGGGTGAGTTATTTCTATATTTTTGTACGAGGAGACCAAGGCAACACTCCAGTTCTCCAAGAATTCATAGAATCACAGAATGGTAAGGTTGGAAGGGACCTTTAGAAGTCATCTAGTCCAACCTCCCTGCATAAGCAGGTCGACCTAGATCAAGTTGCATAGGAACATGTCCAGGTGGGTCTTGAAGACCTCCAAGTGTAAACTTGGAGTGTAAATGTAAACTCAAGCTTTACAGACAAATTTAAAAGATACTGGAAAAAGAGGGAAGAAGGGGTCTACCTGACAGAAGAGATCTGTTTCTAAACCAACTTTACATTGAGAAACACATAAGCTCTTCAAAGAAACTTGAAAGAAATAATATGTAATAGTGACTGATACAATTTCAAGTGACTTGAAATGGGAAATAAAAATGGGAATATGCAGATAAAAAAATAATAGATGAGACTTTCTGCTTGTGAGGCAACAGGGATGAGTATTTGCTTTGACAGGAGGACTTTAGAGAAAGATAGAAGTGTGTTAGAATTTAGTTGTACTGAATTATTATTGATATTAGCAGAATTGTTGCACAGCTGTTAGTGGTAATTGGATTTGTTGTTTTTTTCATGTTAGGACTTCTATTGATGGGCTTTCTATGTTGGCCACAAAAAACTTGTCTACTTAAATCCTCAATGAAATTAGATCAAGCTGTGGTATAGTTTATTTTTTAAAACTCTGTTTATATATAAATAAAAGTTCTCATTTAGTCCTTGTAATTTGTTTTCCCTAAGTTTTCAGCTGCTCATTTAAAAACAAGTTAGTTATGAGGACCACTAGCTAGGCATAAAATCTTCTCTATGATACTACTGTTGGCATTCAGATAAGATTCTGCATAACTGAGTGACAAGGACAAAGAGAGACAGTCAATGCAGCATTCATCTATCTTAAGCATCTATTGTATAATGAGATTCTTATTTTAATCATTGTCTTTCAGATTGTAAATTGTGATTTTTCTTTTTCTGGCACAAGTGAATAAAACACTAAGCAGTGAAATACAGGTTAGTCTAACATGTCATTTTAATTCACTGGATGCACGATACCAAGTAACCCAGAAATTTGCTGAATAGCCTTGCAATTAAGTTGATTAAGAAGGAAAGTAATAGAGTAATAATTTTATTTTGCACCATTCCTATATTGTTGCTAGTGGTATAGTCATACAAAAAAGACATTGACAAACTGGCTTTAATTTGTCGGGTGTCAGTGAGACTACTGGGGGCCCAGAGCACCTGACAACTGAGGGAGAGAGCAGAGTTTTTTTCTGCCTGGAGGAGTCAAAGTGAGGATCTTAATCTTAGGTCTTCAATTATCTAACAAGTTGTTGAAAAAGAGATGGCAGCTAGACTTTTTTTTTATTTTTTCCAGAGGTATACAGCAAAAGAAAAGGAGAGAACAGATACAATCTGCAGTAAGGAAAGTAATTTTAAGAGCTACGGAAAATAAAGTTTCTTCACAGCAAGGATGACCAAACACTGGATTGAGGCCCAGAGGCTGTGAAATCCCCATCTGTGTAGTGATTCAAAAGGTCACTGGACAAGCCCTAAGCAACAAAACGCACTTTTGAAGCTTGCGCTATTTTAACTGGGGACTTGTACCAGGTGATATACAGAGCCTCCTTCTGAAATAAAACATTCTGGCATTCTCTGATCATGCTTTCAAACCCAAACGCCATTAACAATTACTATGAAGCATATTTAAAACCCATTAATGAAGTTTCACAAATAGGTGTTGCTTTTGCTATTTATGTCTTGTCATTCTCCTGGCCTTAGATTATCCACTTACAACTTTGAGTCATTTCTGCAATGAAGACTGTATCTCACCTTCCACTTTCTAGAAGTACAAAGGAGAGTATTAAGAGAGCTTCCCAATTTGGGAAGGTGTGGAAGAGAGTCATTTGACCTTTGTGTAGCAAGATGCCAGAGAGAGAAATCATTTTTGTATTACATGAAATTAAATAGTTCTCTAATTAAATTGAAATAGTTCTCTAATGAAAAATACTGTATTTTCAGGGTGCTAGGTATTTCTGTGTTTTTTCTCTCCTCTTTTCTCTGGTACAAAGCATAACGGTAAATTTTAGTTCTCTTGTGTCTTAAGAATGAAGAACTGAGATGCACTGGCATGTGTACATCAACATCCAAAAATATGTCCTCTCAGTGCATCTTAAAACCACGTGAGAGAAGGAGGGCAGCTCTCCTGAAAGCCTTGCATTCCTGCAGGAATAGATGCCTGGGTCTGAGGGACAGAAGGCAGCTCCTTTCCCCTCTGTTCTTTCTTCTCTGCCTTCTGCAGGACAGCATTTCAGTTTTCAATGCAGTTTTGCAGTATGAACCTTAGCCCATGTGAGACCTCAGAGGGTAAAAAGTTATAAAAAAGCTACTTCTTTGGCTGACCATGCAGAACTGCTGTTCTGCTACTGTGCAAGTAAATAAAATAGCATGAAGTGAAGAAGGATAGGACATTAAAAAATATGTTCCATTAATAGCATTTCTGAACAATTTCACTCTGCTCTCTGAGGCAGCTGAGAGACTTAGTAATAGTTAGGGTTGCATTTGGTGGCCAGAAATTTACACTGATGTATACTTCCATGTAGGTATGTTTTTTCGGGGGGGTAGGAATGGAATTTATATTATTTGGCAATAACTCTGAAATAGTGGAAACAACTTGGCTCAGCATTGAGAAACAGCTAACAGATTTTTTTTTCTTCAAATATTATTTATTTTACTCTTGATAGATTTGTGATAATTATTCCACTCCCCACTAATAGCTTATTATTTTTGTATAGCATCAGAGCCACAGTCTCATTTTCTGACAGAATTTTGCATACATTTCTCTTTATAAGAGGTCTCTAGCTTCAAGGACCTCCTTACTTCAGGGAAAAGTTCAAAGCAACTTTTTGGAAACTTGTCACCCTGCAAGGACAGAAGCGTTCAAAACCATTTTGATTTCAAATCCAATACTGTATTTATAACTGTGAATATGACACACAATGTATGTGGAGGGAAAACAGTGCAATGATATTTGAGGGCTTTTTATATTATAATTTCTTAACCTAAAAAAATATGGCTGTGTTTCTGATTGTGCTGATGTAAATAGCAGAAATGCAAATCCTGTTTTGTCAGTTCTGTCTAACACAGCATTGTTCCCTATGGAACACGATTCCTTGCTCTGATTACTCCAGTTCTGAATGACTCAGTTTCTGCATTTCCTTAAAAGATTACTCAGTCTGTTAAATAGGTTCAGGATCATTTTGCTGAGAGTCTGTTTCTGGACTCAGTTTCATCCAATTGATTCCAGTGGTTGGTAACAATTCTAAACAACTTTACTTTCATTCTTTCATTACCTTTGTTTTTATATAGTCAATGTCATCTATGAGCAATTCATGGACCAGGACTACCCCACCTCTAATATTGACATATTAGTTGACTACGTGTGAAGCTTAAAATTATTAGGACCTTTCTACATGAATGTTGTGCTGCATATTTTACCCATTTTGATTTTTTTCCTCTTTCCATCTATCAAGTAATGCCTTGTCAAAGAATTCCAAGTGGAAACCTGATCTGCATTGTTTTTCTCCCAGTTACTTTACCTATCTTTTTATTAGGCCAAGTCTCTTCTAGGCTTTTTTCTTTTGATCATTTTATAGAAAAGGCTTCCAGATATATCGTGGTGCTATGCTGATATGATGAGTAGCATGAGATACAGTCATGATGAAATAACAATGCTGAGGTACTGAGGTGCTGGAGGAAATGGGTGAATGATTCTTTGTTTCTCTACTGTCAATAAAGAGTCAATGTTGAAGGAACTAGAAAGCTGATAGAGTGCCAACTTCTAGATAAGAAACAAAACAAAAGCCCTGATGATTCCTGGTTATTAAACTTTCCATGGCTCTTTTCCAATACTAACATACAATTTTGAAATCCTGACAAAATTCAAATTGACTTATTTACATTCTGCTTCCCCATATTTCCTACTGTTGTATAACACATTCTCGTTACTTAATTGCTATGCAATTGTCCTGTGATGTTAAGCAGGTGCTGTTGCTGTTTTGGGCTTGAGATCAAGATCTAAAAGTGCTATGAAACCTGTAGTTTAATCAATCACCTGTATCTCTAACCCCTGATTCCTTTTTATACTGTTCACCTTTGATCAGGCTAATACCGTTTCAGGATTACTTTCCCACGTTTCTTTGCATTCCCCTTTAACACTTACACATTCACCCATAGCATAAAATATCCCTCTCAAGTACTGTTATAGGGTCATTGTGTACATGGACAGACTTGGACAGACTTACTAAAAATCCTTAAGATATTTGATTCACTGAAATAAAAATACAAATGACTGTAAGTGAACATTTTCTTTAACTTCCCTGATCTAAGAAAATGTATCTTTCACTTTCATGATTTAATTAAACAACTAAAACAAGAATTTAACTGTGGAGAAATTACTAAAATTAGAAAATATTTCACTTTTCAAATTTATCTCTAGTCCTAGTCTTGCTTCTGTTTGCCAGGAAGTTCATCTGGGCAGGACTTGGCATTCTAAGACTCAAGCATTTAAGTTCTGGTTGGCTCTGTAGGCAAAGGGAGACATCATGATTGCTGACCAAACCAAGAGAGAAAATTGCAAGGAGAGACATCATACAGCCTGTTTCTTCTAATATATGTATGCAATAACCTTGGGCTAGATTTAAAAAGTTTAAGAAAAATCAAAGGGTCCAAGATCAACTGTAAGTTAAGAAGTCCTCCCTCTGTTCTGTTCAATAGCCCAGACACCTAAATTATCCAAGTGTATTTCTCTTTACTATACACTCATGCTACTTTCTGCACACACCAAAACCCAGCTAAGGAGAGCTCATGCCCTAACATATGCTATCTGCTGTGTAATTGTTCAAAGGCACCCACACTATAGGCACACAATTTGTCTAAAACTGGCAATTTTGGAACCCAAACACAGTGCTATGTTGGTGGCTTTTCAGTTTGTGGTACCACAATATTTTTCTTCCCATCTTACAAGGGAATTTGGGATTACACCCTTCCAATACATGGGAAATTCAGTTTGCACATTGTAAGAGGGTTGAAGTTGCAGTTTCCAAACTCTGGGAGAATGGTTAGCCACCACTAATGCTAAATGTTCTGCTGTGCTAGCTGGTGACAACTGAAGCAATACTGAGCTTTGTAGATGCCTTGAGTCCTTTTTTCAATTAGACCTGTTGAGACTGTGAGATCTCAGGACAGGAACATCTGTGCTTGTAAATTATCATACAAATTTTACTTTCTTCATAGTTAAAGATTACACTGAAGTAGAGGGAAGATGACTGACAGTGTGTTTGGAAATAGATAATCTTTAAGGTCTCATCCAACTCAAACCATTCTAGGGGTTCTATGATTTTTCCTTCTTCATTTGTTAAGAAAGCAAGAAAAAAAATGAGAAAAAGGTCAGATGTATTGGTAGATGGAGAGGAAATTCTCCTTATTTTTCACCTCAATGTTAGGAATAACAGCTCCTTTTCTACCTTTATTGTAGGATTTGATAGATGGCTTCAATGTAGCTGTAAACCTTCTTGTTCCTTAGTAAAACATTATTCAAAAACTTTCAGGATCAGCGAGTTGGAAAAAATGTTAAAATTCTGCTAAGATGTGTTCCAGGCTCAGCTTGACCGAAAAATTCAATTCCTTCCCAGCAAGGTTAACACAATGAAACCCAAGCTATGTCTTAATAAATGTGTATTCTCCACTTCTGCTTTCGAAAACAGTATGGATGAGACAGAATTTTTCAAAGATAAACATCTATCTGCAGACTCAAATGCATGTAAGGTTTCTTTATGATAAAGAATGAGTAGCTATTACAATGTGGAGTGGTCTCATGGAACAGTCTGTTTTACTGTCTGCCAGTGAGCCCTGCACTACTTTGCTTTTAGAAGGAAAGGAACAGAGATTGTAATATTTGTGATTCTTTAAATCAACAACAGTACAGAAAAAGATTGTTACTGATAAAGTTCCTATTAGCCTGGAATTTCACAAGGGCACTAACCCTTCTATCACTTATTAATAAACTTAGTGCCTAAAGGCTCCAATTCAGTATTAGGATGCAGTGATAACAGCCATGGTAAATGTGCAAGACAAATCTTCCCTCAGGGACTATAATACAATATTGTTTAAAAACCCCAACCTAGTAATTTCTTAAAATAGCTTTACAGCCAAGACAGACTATTACTAACTTTGGCCTAGGTCCTGCAATGAAAATGCATTGTGAGTCTCCATTAAGAGAGGGCAAGGAACTTGCTCTTTCTGTAAAAGCCCATAAAAATGTAACTCCCTGTCACAAATTGGAATTTTTGTTCACTTTCAGAAAAAGAAAAACAGGGTACTTTGCAGTTGATGCAGTTGAAAGTCTACTCTAAGAGTTACGAACCATGTCACAAAATACTATTGAGAATGCTCCAAAGCCACAGATTGCCAGAAATAACATACAAACACAAGCAGAAAAAGAAAGAAATCTGCTCCTTGACCTGGATGATGAAGCAGACTTGGACCAGTGGTCAAACCTTTGATTTAGGTCATATCCACAGTGTTATCTGAGGTGTCTGAAGTCAGCTAACTGCATGTACCCTGCCCAATGGCAGCGGCTGATCACAACACGGCTAGCTGGAGGACTGTCCTGTCTCTTGGTCTACACCGACCTTTGCCCATGGCTTGAACTCCTTTCCCATCACCATAGGTGTGAAGAGAACTTTGCGCACGCGTTTCTCAAGAGCAGTAGCAAAGATGGCTATTTTCAAAACTAGGTTCTTCACCCATATAATTTTTCCACCTCCCGATTTTCCAACCCTGATTGAGCCTGCTTCTCGCTGCAGCGCGCCCTTGGCGCATTTGCCTCTTTCTCCCCACAGTTATCAGACGCCCATAGTGGGCTGAAAGCACCGCGGTCCACCGCAGGTAGCAGCTGTGCAGGGACTCCCTCCCGGGGCCGCAGCTGCGGCCGGGGGCTGCCCCGGACCCCGCGGGGGCTGTGCCGGGTGGGTGGCGGGAGGAGGGAGCCGGCCGCTGGTCCGCCCAGCGCTCGAGCTGCGGCAGGAAAGGAGCGGCGGCTCCTTGGAGAAACAGGAGGAGGCGGAAAGGGGGGGTCCCTCCGAGCCCAGGCGGCCGCAGTGAGAGGCGCGGCGGGGCGGGGCGGG
>WBNH01001724.1:190856-231960 GCA_013401255.1 Urocolius indicus | reverse complement strand
TCAGCATGCGCGGGCTTTGCCGCCGCCTCTGCCTGGTGGCCGCCGTGCTGGGGCTCTGCGGGGGCAGCAGGAATTGCCCCGACCTCATCGTGGACCGCTGCCTCTGCGCGGCCGAGCGCTCCAAGGGGCCCGGCCGTCCGGCTCTCCGCATCAAAGTGGTCTGTACTGGAGGCGACTTGGTGGAAACTTTGCAGCCTGCCGTGCTGCCCAACCGCACCGTGTCCCTGTGAGTACGGCCCGCGGGGCAGCGCGCACCTGGTGGCAGCTGCCACGGGGGCGAGGGGATGGGGGAGGACTGGCCCCAAGGAGAGGCAGGAGGGGGACGCGTAGCCCCGGGCACCAGGGGACCCATCGGAGCGGCCGTGTCCCCCAGTGCAGGGGCGAGTGGAACCGCTACGTGCAGATTGTGACTCTGTCCTGGCTTTTAAAAGTACGTGAGTTTAGCGTGTGAGGGTGTTTAGTTTAGTTTTTTTTTTTTTTTTCCTGTGGGTTTTTGTTTGTTTGTTTGTTTTTGTTCTCAGTTTGGAAACTCTTGCAGGCGTTTTGGTCGAGCTGGGGAAGCTGGGCTTATCCTGATGTAAATTTCATACTGCTCTGTACGGTGGTTTGGAAAGTGTCAGTGCGAGCAAAACTGATGGAGCTCGCTGGTGCACCTTTCCGCCGGCGGCGGGATGGGCTCAGGCTATCCCGGCAATAAATGAATGCTATCGGGAGTTTTGTGTAATTAAACGGTTTTCCCTTTCTCTCTTGTCTCCTCTAAGTAAAGTTGGAATTTGAAGTCTTTCTCTCTCTCTCTCTCTCCCTCCCTCCCCCCCCCCCCCCCCCCCCAAGAGTTGATGTACAACCATTTGACACAATAAAATCTTGGATACTGATCTAAGTTGTTTGGTAATTGAAAGAGACTTGCAGCTTGTGCATTTTTAAGACGACTTGGAAATAGAGTATGATGTTTTGTTGCCTGTTGCACTTAGCTAAACTTGAAAAAATGGTTTGTATTGTAAGGCAAGTAGTACAACTACTTGTTACTGTATCATCAAGTATAGGTGAAAGTAACGTCCCTGTCATGGACCCAAGGAGTAATAGCTCTATGACATTTACCCTTTAGATCACGCACATATCAACAGATCTTTTACTGTTGAATTTAGTTCTGTTGACATTTCCTGCTGTGAACATCTCCACTGTTTCACTGCATTTTCTTTAAGTCAACACTTTTAGGAGACAACTGGTGAAGATAGTAATTTATAACATCTGGGGGGCTTGTGCTTGTAAATGTACAGATGTGCTGTGTATGCTTCGGGTTAGTTTTAGGTGTAACTGTTGAGTGACTTGAAGCTGATTAGCTTTATGCTGATTACTCATTTGGGAAACTTTTTGATTGTTAATATATATGATAGAATAACTTTATTTCCTGCTAAATTTAATTGGTTTAGAAGCAAGTTATTCCAGCAACATAAGTTTTGACCCAGATGATAAATTCACTACAACTTTTGTAGTTCGTATAACTGCAATATAACTGTTACAGTTTGTGCTCCCCTTAAAGCATAATATGTTGAAATCTTGGTCAGTCAGAAACCATTTTTTTTTCTTCATTGGCTAAAGATCTGTAAGAGCTCTCATGCTCAGGATGTCTGCAAGGGTTTTTCTACTTAAACATTGATTTATGGAGTCTTACATAGATTATTTATTTATTTTTTTTTTTAAGAAACTTCTCCTTTTATGAGGTAAGTACCAGCAGATGAATCCAGCTGACCAGAAGATCAACAGAAGCGTGTATTCACTGTAATGAAAAGAAATTGAATTGGAAACAGAAGTGAGAAAAGATGAATGGGGGAGGTGGTGCATTTGAAGAGGTAGATGGGAGGATTTGCTCTCTTATACATACTATGTAAGGTACCAATAGCAAACTTGATACTGTTACCCTAAACATGTATATTTCCGGTAACGCTTGCTCATACTCATTAGAAAGATACCATGTTGTTAGTGTTTTTTTTTTTTGTTAAACAAATAGCCATTGACCTGAGAGCTGATTAGTGGCCCTTAGTTGGTATAAAGCATAGAAACCATTGGTTTGGGATGTATTTCTTGTGGACAAGTACAGTACTGTGTGTCACCTAAACTTATCCCTTTACTTTTATGGTCTTCATTCTTAGTATTTTTTTTTCTTCAAAGTATGTAAATTTAAGGCTAAATCTTGCAGGTAAAAAGGGAAAAAAGTTAAAAATCTGTGATAGGGACATAATTTTCGGTAGCTGGAACATACAGGTGATAATTTGATATGGTGTGTCAAAGATTTTTCCAGGAGAAATTGTTTTTGACAAATTAAATTACACTTGTGAGATTTGGCCAGGTGTGGAAAATAATAATAAAAAGGTCAACCACTAGTACTCTTACATTTGTTTTTGAAGCTGCATGAAAGACCTGGGCAAAAGAGAATATTCATGTAGATGCTGCCTGCTTCCATCCAATTTAATGGACCCACAGAGAGGAGGAGAGTTAAATATATGGAACATAAGCTTTCTGATTGCTTTAATAATTAAAAAATATAGAAGTGAATAACAGAATGTGTATTCAGATGCAATAACACTATAATGAAACAATGTAAAAGTTTGAGGCAGATAAAGTAATCTTGTCATACATATAGAAGTGTGCTGTATTCCTTGTGCTATTTTCTTTTGGAAGGGAAGATTGAAGCCAAACTGTTCTGCAAAGATGGCAGAGGAACTACATCTGCTATTGTCTCTTAAGCTATTAAGAGATGAAGCTATGGATGTGTAACATTTCATTTATGTGCTAGGTAATGTTGCTTATCTGCAAATTTAAGAAGTTATAACTTGTTAGTTTAATGTGTTTTTTTTTTCACCTAAGTGATGGACCTTGGATTCTTTATGGCATACATGTACTGAAACTATTTCTACTGAAAGTATTTCTGACACAGTTGCACACAGTGACCAAACTAGTGTGAAGTTACAGAAGAAATGCTTAGTCTTGACAGGTTTGGACCAATTATTTCCATCTGATGAGGTGGGGAAGCTTTCATAGTTTCTTCAAAATCGTATGTACACTGGTGCTATTCAGTACTGTCTGAATGCTCCCAATAATAAACAATCACACTAGAAATAATATCAAAATAAAGACTGATAAAGCAGCTATCCCCTCCTCTTTATTTGATATTAAAACCTTAAGCCAATAACAACAACAGTTTCTTTGGACTCTATTTCACTGTCTCTATTTAGTATTTTACTGCTTTGGAAATGGGATTCAAGTGCTTGAAGTGGATCAAAAGAAAAACCTTAGCTGTAGCTTCACAAAGTATTTCTATGTATCTTGTTAAAAAGAGTTCTAGCCCTTACTGATTTGTAACATGTATTTCTGTGACTTGTGTATTGGGGCAGAGGAAGCTTTACTTTTTTTTCTTCCTTTTCTGCCATGAAGAGTACAGCTATTGAATCACAAATGTATGGTATTCACTCTCCACACTTCACTCGTGATAGGCCTTCATCTACCCCTTCAGAATAATATAGTTTTCTCAATTTAGGCTTTATGGCTCCATACTTGGCATTTCTTGTACTGAATAAAAGTTTTACTTCTATTTTTTTTTTTTCATTTGTCTGATTAAGTTTTTAAGGTGCCATTCCAAAGAAAAAGGTTTGTTTGCAATTTTCTTTTTCTTCTTCACCAACAAATTTTAGTTGTTAAAGTTTTGACTGGCTGGATGAGATTTGGGCTGTATGGAACATGACAGTTCAAACTGTGTGACTGCTTTTTGCAATGCAGAAGTCCCACACTTTAAAATTTCAGGAATTAGCAGATTAGATTATTTTCTGAGTTATTCCATGTAAACTGGACAGTATTGGTAGGTTACTTAGATTCTGGCCCCTTTTTTTTTTTTCCCTGTCAAGTGCTATTAAAAAGTTCATCCTTTTAGTTGTAGAAGTTCTCAGTGTAATATATGTTTCAATATCACTGACCAGAATATATTTTAAAGTTACAAATGCCATAACTTTCTGATAATAGCATCCCCACCTTTTTTTTTTTTTCCCCCCATCTCATTTCAAAAGGAAGCTCAACACTGGTGGTTGTTATTTTTTACAAATTTTACCCACAGGTACACCTGTGGAAGTTTGCTGTTTTAACTATCCTGATAGAAATGAAAAAAAAAAAAGGGTAATGTATGCCTCTTAGTAATTTCATGGCATACAAGACTCTTTATATATTTTTAAAAAATATTTATGCATTTCTCCTGACTTCAAATCAGAGATTGTCTCAGATTCCTCAGATTCTCAGTTTGAGAGTGAGGCTACATGACTCCAGTAGTATTCCATAGCCATAATATATATGTTGGTGTTTTTATCTTCAAAGCACTTTACAGACGTCAAGCAGTTTTCTGAAGGGACAATTGCCCCACTTTTCTCTGTCCCAAAATTACTTTTGTGTCACATTCATTTATGCCACGTCTACAGAAATTTATTAAAAGTTATTATATTACTGTATTTGTTTCATGTCTAGTCTTGTCTTTTACACTCCTATATTCAGTTTAGGATATATCAATACAGTTTATTTAATACAAGCATCTTGCTGTAAAAATAGATCACAAAAATGTGATCCCCAAGACCTTAGAATTTAAGCTAGCCAAAGCAAACACAGCAAGAATTGAGGAAAGAGTGAACAAAAAATGTTATTTGGTAATTTTATTTTCCTGTCTTAAAACTCATATATTTTTCTTTATTCATATGAGATCTCACCTAGCATTACTAACTTGTAAATAACAGCATTATTAAAGAAGGTAGGCTAACTTTCATTATAGAGACACAAACATTTTCACCTTGGTTAGCTTCCTGTGTTCACTCAAAGTGGCAGAATAAAAGAATAAAAAGCAGGTTTCCTGCTCCATTATTTATGTGTATATACATATTTATACATGCTTTCTCTCAAACTCTTAAAAAAACCCTCAATCAAACAAAAACCAGTTTGTTGTTGTAAAAGAAACTCCTAACATAAAGCAAGCTGACATAAAATACATGTAAGACTTGAAAGGTCTGGGACAGAAGGTTGGAGAGAGCAAAGTAAAGTGAAGAGAGATACACTAGGGATGAAAATTCTTTAGATATTAGTCTAATCTGCCTTGACATTTCAGGTTATAAATTCAATTAGAGTGGCCATAAAATATTACCTGAAAATATTGTATTTTTCTTTGTTGTTTCTGACAAGGACACACCTGCACCTAAATTCTCTCATCTGCTTGTTAGTAGCAGGCAGTACTATGACTACTCTCACATTATAACTTTCTGTGGCTGAAGCTGATGCATTGGCATTACTGGCAATTTTAACAAGAGAGGAGGGTGAAAAAAGATATTAGTTAAAGAAAATAGAACTCTCTTTGCAAATAATGTCCAAAATATAATAAAGACTGATTTAATAGTTACCATGTTAACTTCTAAAGTTACATGAAGCATGCTGAAATTTCTTGCTCTCTTTATTATGATTAAATGTAAATGTCCTAAGTTAAAACAGTGCCATGTGTCTTTCTAGTGCTTCTAAGTCCTCAGTGTCACTTACTCTGGGGAAAGCAGTTTGTGCAAGAGAGCGGCACAAGAATTTTTTGGAAAGAGATCAATCTATTTTACAGTGTTGAACAGTTCATTGATTTGGTAATTTCATGTAGAAACCAAGTCCTTTTTTCTTCTGCATAGTGGAAAATTTGCAGTATTGTGATCTTGCAATTAGTTTCATTCCAGAGGTAAAAATAAACTGCTGAGGATAGACAGGAGGATATTAATGCATGTGGGAAGGAGTTTTATCATCCAAGAGTATATCTGATACCTACTGAAAAGTCCTAAATGAAGTTGGGGTTTTATGATATGGTATAATTTGTCAGTTGGTTAGCTACTGACCTTGTTTTCCTTAAGCAGGGAGAGATTTTAGTATATGTCACCGACTCTTCCTTTTCTTTTTCGGTAAGTTGACCTAATATTCATAAAACCTATTAAATTTTAAGTATCGGAAGATATGTGCAATAGAAATTTGTTTTTGAAGTGTTAGGTATATTCATCCGTTGCATGGAGGTAGTGGCTAATGAAAAGACGGTTTATGTGGAATTTGCCTTTATAGGAAGAAGCTTGAGATGCTGTCCCTTGGGACCAAAGTACTGTTAGCCATTAAAATGGTCTGTTTTTTGAAG
Organism: Urocolius indicus; assembly: GCA_013401255.1. Classification (NCBI taxonomy): domain Eukaryota; kingdom Metazoa; phylum Chordata; class Aves; order Coliiformes; family Coliidae; genus Urocolius; species Urocolius indicus. Next base: position 225,782 of record WBNH01001724.1, on the reverse strand, counting down.
ATTTGAAAATGTAGCTGCTCTTCTTTTTTGGTTTGTTTGTTTTGTTTTCCAAAAGGCATACTGAAACACTTTCTCAAAATACATTTTTTTTTCCTTATCCCTTCCAAATATCCTGACAGACTCGTAAGATGTGAGGTGAGTTGAAGAGAGGGCAGTGATGGAGTGATGAGGGGAGACGTGAAGGACCAGAAGGAGAGGATCTGAACATTGCTATTAAAACAAAGCATTTAGTATTATACACATTTTCTTTTCTTTTTTTCCCTCTGAATCTTCAGATATTTAACATAACAAATCTTCATTAATTGTTTGATGCTGAACAACATCATCATATTAATCCCTGTGACTCTGGAAGCATATTTATTCCTTTGCCCTTAACACAGACCCAGAAAACTTCTGATAGGAAACAGAGTATTTCTCTGATTGCTTATGTGAAAGTTCTCCTTATTTGGGACCCTTCATCGTCACAAACTTTGTGGCTATTGGGTCGAACCATGTTCCAGAAAACTATCCCTACTTTCCTCACTGCTGTCTTATATCGTGATTTTATAATACAGAGCCGCCATAAATCTGAAAGTTAAAGGATAGAGAGTATCTTTACCAAGACTCTGGTCTAACAGGCAGTAGGAAACATACATTTGTGTGAAGCTTACACACTTCTTTCACAAAAGTCTGATAATCAGGGCTTTGTGCTTGATTATCTTTCACTACTCAATGGTATTTGTACATGTTTTCAAGAATCACTGTTTATGCTCTTTGGCTTAGATTTTTGAGGAAAAATAATGCCTGTTGATTTCTCAGCTTCCTCCCTTTTTATCTGCCTGATAGAATATTCAAACCTTAACAGCAGTAGAATCAAGCTTATAAAACATGAAAAGGTTGGATATGTGGTTCCCTAATCAACTATGATTAACTTTGATTGATCACAAGTTTGCTGTCTATTTCTAGGCTTCCCATTTGGCTAGAAACTCCATATTACGGATAATATTAATATCTTTTTTTCCAGCTACTTTGGCAATTATAGAATACAGGGAACACACGGTTCAGGCTTAGTTCTTATTTTTTTGGCAACATGCCATTCTTCACCCTTCTCTTAAAATCACTTGCAACTGTGCTTTCGTGCCTGGGACTGATTTGTGAGTATTCTGAAGCTATGGTTAGTCATATGAAAACTCTGCTTTTGCAGTTTCTGTTATAGTCCTACAGACTTGTTGACAGTTTCTTTTCTGTACTTAGCTGCACACAATCTAATCTGAACAACAGTATGTCAAATGTATAAACTGTTCTGCCAATAAAGTAAGCACACAGTGGCTTATGGGTATTACAGACCTATAAATCTTTGCAAAAACCTGAGATTTATTCCTAGATTGTATAGAATATAGACTTGCTGATAGCTATGCATAAGTAAGCAAATTTTTTTAAACTTGCATTTTAAGCTTTCTTTTGGTGAGTAGCTGTCTTTTGAAATGGCTATTTATCAAAACTCATGAAGATATAAAGGCACTGGCATCCATTTTCAGCATGTATGCTGTAGGCTTTGTATATCACAAAATGAAGTTTAATGGATTTTCTGCTATTAAGGTATCATTATGGCTTTTGAGTAACCTGACAAGGCCTCCAAATTCAAAATTATGGATGGACACTTATGGTTCTCCTTGTTTATTGAAGAATTACTGTGATTTCCTTCTAAAAGCAATCAAGGTGACAACTCCCCATAAACCCCTTCTCTTCATGTTCTAGGATAGACTGTCCCAGAGGGTGCATGTTTTATGGACAAATGTATAAATTGGGAGGGTAAAGGTTTTTTGTGTATATCACAGAATGGAAAAAAAGTTTAAAACTACCAGTTTCTGAATCAAGCCTGGTAAATTTGAAGAAAAGCATAGACTTAATTAAATAATTAAACACTTAACATCATTATATATTAGTAATTCCCTGGCAACAGTTATTCAGATATCTGCATTACAAATTACTATGCATGGTATCAATTTCTTTGAGAGCAGAAAGGTAGAAGAGCATAACATGATTGTGAGCACCTTTACTAATCCAGTGGGTATTTTAGAAATGTCAAAGGAAGTATATTGAAATGTTAGGAAACAACTTGGTGCCACAGGAAACCTACCAGCATTTAAGAGGAAGAGAGCAGAAAATCAGAAGTTATTATCAGTTTTGAGGTATCGAATTTACCAGCACTCCTAACTCAACATTAACATGTCCTGTCAGAAGAGCTTTGCATGCAAAGAAAAATGCTTAATCCTCTTTGTCTTCCATGGGCCAGACTCTGTGCTTGGTTACATATCCCATTTTTCATAGAACCTTTTAATTCTGAACTTTTCTTTATTTTTCATTGTTGTAATTGTAGTAACAATAATAATAATAATTCTCATTTTTTCTTTTTATCTGCATCTTATTTTTTTTCTCTCCTTACATGTATTGCACACTCCTCAGGTCTCCTTTTGGTCCTATGGCATGCTCCAGTTCTCTGCCAGCCTCTATACTTTCACTGCTGTGTGCTGCAGCCTCTGCTTTCATCTCACAGTCTCTACCACTTCTTTAGTCTTACATGAGTTTCCAGTTTCTTCTTTTCTAAAACCCTCCATTACACCTTCCCTCATCACCTTTGATCCTTGAGTCATTTTATCCTTCTCTACTGAACTTACCGAGTGGAACTGAAATGAGTGAGGATATGGGTCCTCAGAGAGATCTGAGTTAAGTCCTGGAGTTCAGTGGTGCCTGGTATTGGGGCCAGACAGATGGAGTTGATCCTGTTACACAACTTTGAAACCAGAAAAACGTTTGAATCTCTAACTCTGTTTCCTTACAGAGTTTATATAATTAAAACTACAGCCAGCAGTGAAGTCTGAATGTGGTTGTGTCAAGTAGTAATTTCGTATTAACTCACTAAACATAGTGCTGATGATCCTAGAGAACAGTCCCAAATATTGGATTTGTTTTCCATCACCAGCATTATGTATTGTTTAGAAGGGAAGAGGACAAGCATAATTTCCAGTTTTCTCGACACCTTTGTGACAGTATTCAAACAATATTGCCACTATCCTTTCAAAACTGTGAGATGTGTAACACAAATAATTACAATGGTAAAAATAGTGATAAAGATGAAACCTTAATGAGTACTGTTATTCTCATTGCAATTCTTGAGCTGGAAAGCTAAACTTTTCAATATGTAGGCTCAGCTGAGTTTAAGGGACTGCAGTTATTTCTCCTATGATATAGCTAGTATTATTCACATTTTATCATAGAGCTATTTCTTGAATTAGACTAAGGTAATGAATTGTTATAAGTTATGACTGTAGCAGTTGACAAATCCAAACTAATTTTGCAAGAGATGTAGTCTTCCAGACACGTATAAGATGCAGGAAAGGAAAGTAAAAATGCACAAAACAATACATTATTCCCTTGGTAATGAATTACTTTAGTGCTGGACACATTTATTTATTACTTATTTATTTATTACTAGACTTATTTAGTACTAGAGTCTCTGATGGGGCCATACTCCATCTCATCTATAGCCAAGTAATTATCTGTAGAGGGAGAATGGTAAAATTTTGTCTTGTTGTGCTTCAGGTGACTCTTGCAGGTACGATATCATGGTTGTTGAAAGGAATTTGGATTGCATTGTGCTCAGAAAACAGAGATAAGCTGTGGAAGTTATGACACAAGGTATTCAGGTAGCTGTTAAACTACTGGTTAATGTGAGAATATCCATAGTTAGTTTCTTTCTAGGGAGTTTTTCCTTTGTGTTTGTTAACAATAGGCTCTCAAAAAGTTAATCTTGGTTGTATCACACAGGAGTCTTATGGAAAGAAGTTCCATACATTTTTCCTATAATTTTGGGAGACTGTGTAAAAATCTAAGTCCACTCAGTGAAAGCAGGAAGGCATCTTTAAAATTTGGTGTTTTTTTTTTTTCCCAATAGTCATGCTTTCCTATTTATTTATTTATTTATTCCCTTTAGCAACAATGCTTATAGGGTCACATTAAACTCTCAAGACTGGAGGACTTGTCTTTTGTGGACTCTCAGTATATGTGAGGAAGAGCACAGAAAGACAACATTTGAGATATGAACGTCAGAAAATGATGTCATCAATTGCAGATGTTTGGTATTTATTTATCTGTATAATTAAACACAGGTATTAAATGGATGCGAAATGCTATTAATATTAAAGACTTACCTGGCATATTTATATATTTGCTTGTTCTCATGGAGCTGTAGTACATATTACTAATATCTTTAGTTTAAACTTAAAAAAAAATACAATGAAATCTACAGAACAAGAGAAAGTAGTTTTTCTAACACTTCTATAATAAAAATATGCATAATGAAATTCATAACAGTTAAAATGTGGAAAGCACTTTACATTGAGTAATTTATTTTAGTACTATTTATAATTCTTTCTGCTTTCTACACAATTATGTGTTATAAATAACAATGCAAAGAGTCAACAATATTGATTGATGAAGCAAAAAATACCCATAAGAGCTAAATAAATGTAATAAATTCTAATCTTCTGCATTTAAAGCAAATGAAGTTACTGCTTTAAAGTACTTCATGCTTATTGATTATCATTATAAACCTGTTTCTAATAAACTATTATTTCTGAAACAATTCCCACTAATTAATTTGTACCTGTGTTTAATAGCTAGTCCATTAGTGAATTGGTCCATAAAATGGTCTTCATAACAATTTTACACAGCTAAACAGTAAATTGCTGACTAGGATGACATCTTTTTTGAATAAATAATACAGCAGTATTGCTAATTGGAGAAAATGACTTTAAATTAAAATATCCTTCCTATTTTTTCGTGAATTGTTAAAAAGACTAAGGGAGTTTGTTACTTGACTCACACTGTAATTAAATGATGTTGAAGCTTTTATTTTCTGTAGGTACCCTTTGAAAAATGGTCAACTATTTGATATCATTATTATGGCTATTTCACAAATGGAGTACTTGGTTACCAAGCTGTTTGGCAATGAAGAGGGATTAGATGCCAAGCCTCAGTTTGGAATAGATTAGAGCAAATAATTTTTTAATGCTAGCTTTCCAGATTTCTGCTTTAGCTGAGGCAGACTGACTCTTTAAACAAATAAAGTCCCTCAAGTAATCATTTATTAAATAGCACTGAAGTCAAGCTGCTTTTTTCTTTCTTCTCTGAAAGTATCTGTCAAAATGGTGGTATTGAATTAAATGTTGAGCCAGTGGTTCCATATGATTAGTTTATAAGCCTTTTTGGTTAGTTGGTGTTTCCTTTTTGAAATCGGAATGATTAATAAAGCTTTGGAAGAAGCTTTAGGTTGAAGAACTGGGGCAGATGAGTTTCCCATCTGTTTTTACTTGCTGCTTTGCTGTTTTCTATGAATTTTCAGTTAATAATATTGTTTTGGAATCTGCAAAAATGTGATGTTTTTTGGTTACACAGCTTTTCATTTACTGTAGTCTGGACCATCAATAAAAATGGGTGACTGTCCTGGACCAGACCAAATGGCCATGATATAACCCGGTACTGCATCTCTAGCTTAAAAGTGTTTAAAAGTAGGTGTGTAGGGTAGAGTAGTAGGGATCTCACAAGGATCTTCTAGTCTCCATCCCAATTCAGAGTTGTATCTCCTGTGCATTTAATTTACCAAAAGAGATAATTTTTCTACAGTCCAATCCAGCTGCCTCCAGAAGTCATGCCAACTTCCTGCATTTGGGGCATCCATGCAAGAAGTACCAGAGCTCAACTGCATCCTGGCAAGAAACATCCTCCTTTTGTTTACTCCTGAGTATCGAGTTCAAAACTCTTTCTGCTTTGTTTGAGTCAGAGCTGACGTGGTTATCGTAATCAGGAAAATGGACCCGGTCTTTGGTGGGATAACCCATCTCTCTGCTTTTCTCTTGTTATCAGAATTCATTGTGAGTAAGCTGAAAGACAAGCAGATTAACTTTACTTCTTGAAATTTTGTACTATTCTTTCTTATATGTAATCAACATCCTGTTATAAAAAGAGAGCAGTGATAAAACTCTTTTTATAACCAAAATAATTACATGTAACCAAATCTATGGGGAAATGTGTTGGTCTTCTAGGGAGAAACAAAGGAGACTCTGCTCCTGCTTTTAATGTTTTGGACTAATGAAAAATGAATAAAAGCTTGAAGTCAGCTTTCTCATTGGTTGGCCTAGTTTTCTTGTGGCAGATTGATAGATTTTTGTGCTTCCCTCTATATTCCTGAACAATAAATGGATCTTCAATTTAACTGGTATGTTGAGACCAATATTTTGTGCTTTGTTTAGTGTTGACGCTATGGAAAGAAGAGAGGAAGAATTTCTGATGAACAGGAAAAAAACCTATTAAATTGCAATAACAGCATGCCAGTGAAAAAAGATTTTAGAGGAGGGAAATGGTTTTAAAAGGTATAAAGTGCTGGTCAATTGGTCCTGTCTACTATTTTTATAATCTCTTAAAAATAATTTTGATGGGTATTGATTCTGACAATGTATTTTTTCAGAAAGACTGCAATGTGGCTCTGCTGAATGATAGCCACTTTACTTGAGTAAACTTCACTTTTGTCTGTCTTTGTATTCTTTAGTTCACAGCTGTAAGCCTTATAACATGCTAATAAGATTTTAGTAGATTTTATTACTTATTGAATATTGGTCACCACTGTAGACAGGAAGGACATAGGTGAAAGAAACTAGAAGTGGAAAAATTCACATTTTGGGTTTGAATTTTTTTGATTGAAGGAAACAAAAAATATTGTCAATGTTATTTTAAGCCAGACTACACTTTTAAACTAACCTAGAAGTCTTTTTGTAATGCTCCCTCCTTGAGATAGTCTCTCCTTATTATCTGTGTGGGACATGCATGACGTAGATGCTCTCTGAACATCTATTCTTTTGTGTAGGCTGGCCACAAAACTTGTCTCTGGGCTTAAGGCAGGCTGCCACACTTTCTCCTCTTGTTGCTTTGTTCTGCATAATTTTCTTGATTTCCTACCATCCTGCTGACCATTTATTTTTAGTGTGTTTTTGAGGGAGAGTGTGTTCTTGTTTGGCCTTTTAACCTGTAAATTATGGGAGCTACCTTCCAGGAACTGAACAGCAGGAAAGTCCTCTCCTTGAGCATTTGGTAGGAAAGCCTTTGCTACTGTTGACCTTTCAGGCTCCCTATTGTCTGACAGATTTGACCCTAAAAGAGAATATGATTACAGACAAAGTTACCAAATTACTTATACTCTACCAACTGGATCAGTACTTCTTACAGTAGGACAAAGTGCTTACAATTCAGATCACTTCTTCCCTGTATTGATCTGTGTGCATGGTTTGAAGATTTACAAACCTCACAGAGGAAGTCCTGCCCAGTGATCAGAGGCAGATCTGCCAAGCACTTTCACATGTCAGCTATGGCCACATTTCTCCAGATAGAAAGTCAGAATTGAAACTATCCTGCAGCCACAGAGAATGCTGTGAGATGCTGATGGTTTCAGCAGCTCTAAATGAGGATGTTGTTATAGGGAAATGGCTGCTTATTTTGAGCTTGCAAGTGTTAAAATAGTATTTTTGTATAGTTTTGCTCTGCATTGTCCTAGACATTATTCTGCATGAAGACATTGATCACTGAACAAATCATGTTTTATTAAGGTTAGTTTGCTGGTGTTTAAAAGAATAATGAATAAGGGATGATGGTGAGAATATGAGATGATGTCTTGAAGTTACAAATACTACGTTAACTCTCTTAGTCTTTTCTATTTTTTTTTTTTTTTACTTTCTGGGAAGATTCCTGTAAAATCAAGATAAAATTAAGTATTGATAAATACTAACTGAAAAAAGATATGTGGAGCATTTTAATTTTACTTACACATTGATTGACTGAACTAGACATTTGCTATCTGCAAGAGGGATACTTTGGAGGTATGAGACCCTCTGTGAAGATATCAGGTCAGCAGTAGTCAACACAACACTGTGTAAGCCCGTTGTTGTGCGTTTGCATCTTGGACACTGTTTACACTTCTGGTTCTCTCAAGTCAAAAAGGGTATAACAAGACAAGAAAGGTGCAGAACTGTGCAGAGTGATGGAAAAACTCATGTGTGAGGAATGTTGAATAGCTAAGGGAGTTTTATCCTGAAAACCTCTACAGTGTGTTAGAAGTGAATAGGAAAGGCTATTCATTGTTTTCCATAGTTCAGAACTAAGGAGGTAACAGATTATCGGACTGGGGTTTCATAAGATATAAAAAATAGGCTAGCTACAGATCTTCTTGCTGTAGTTTTTATATTCATGTATCTCCTCTTGACCACTGTCTAGAACAGGTCAACAAGATAAATAGGCTCCTGTCTGACCCACGCCTGGTGACTTTTCCTTTTTCTCTTCAGTATATTTATTCATGATCCAGATAGAAAATATAAAGTTCTCAGAAGACAGAGTTGGGGGGAATAATTACAATCTGGGGCAGCTCTGTAAAGTAACTGGAATCACTTGGCGAGCTGGACTCAATAGATCAGTGTTAATTTTAACATGTCCAAGACTCTTGTCATATATCCAGAACAAAGAAAGTAGTTTGCACTTGCATGTTCCAGAAAAGAGTTCCAAAATTGTGTCACGGAAAAGCAGTTCATTTTAATGGTGCATAATCAGTTAAACATCTGTTCCTGTTGTGATATTACTAAAAGTGCACTGATAATATCATCTTGGAACCAAAAGCAGGGAATAAAAAGCAGAATTAAGGAGTAAGTATTAATTTTTGTTTACTACTACTGAGAAAAAGACAGCTAGAAAAAGAGGGTATAAATATATTTTAAAATTCAAGGATGATTTAAGAACTGGAAAATGTGCTGTATTCTTAAATGTGTTCTCATAAATCTTCTTTACTTTTTTGAGGTTAAGAAGTTATTTGATCATGTCCTCATAGGTTTGTACACAGAAAATGCCCAATATCAAAGATAGTTTAATTTGAAAAATTGTGAGATATAGTCACTGAAAGCTCAAACCAAGTGCATTCAGAGTAAGAATGGCAGCAGAAATCTAAGTAAGAATAATTAACCTTTTAAAGATCTAAGAACTGTAATGGATACTTCATTCCTTCCTAAATTAAGACAGACTATTCTAAAAGCTCAGCAAGAATTAGTGGCTTGACATGCATTTTATGGGCAGAGGTTTGTTACATTATGGGATGTGATCACATTGGTCTCTTCATCAAAATAAATGGACTGGTGAAAATCACTTTCTAGTCTGTATTCACACAAATATTACTGAAACCATGATTTTGGTGTTTTTGGGTATGGCCACAGAAATATGAAAAGAATCTATGCAATGTTTCTTTCTATATGGGAGAAGCTGCCAATGTAGTATAATACTTGTCAAAATTGTGACTTTTCTAAATACAGAAGTAGAATCATGGTAGTATCAAAATAATTTTGTTGACTGTACAGTAGTACACTGTGTTTTTGGAAATACTCAACACTGGATAGTTTCCCTGTGTCTTTTGGCTTGATGCTGGCAAACGTGTTCACCAGGTGTAGTTCATCTGTGAATAGCTCTTCTACTTTGAGTTCTGCCAAATACTTTGACTTGAATTTAACTCTTGAGATGTCAAACATGGTGATTTTAGTGCTGTTTGTTTATTATTTGATGTTACCCAGTTGATTAAATTTCTCCTTCAAATTCAATTCTCAGCACGTACCTACAAAATATTGATAACAAAAAAGTTGTTAGCATAAGAAGTTACATTTTAAAAATAATCAGACTGTGACTGCATACTTATTTCATGAACTGCATTTCTGTTTTCCCTGTCTGTTGCTGCCAGTATGATTTTTATTGGGTGTTGGGTGTAGGTAAAAGGGATGCTACTAAAAATCAGTATAGCTCTAAGTCAGTGTATAGCAGCTTTACTGCAGAGATGAAAGTCATGAAGAGCTTTGTGATTTGAATGTTACTATCCTTTGATCTTTAAGTTACTCATTAAATTTAATGTTTCAGTAGCTACTGTTTTTAAAGTCTTCCCCTGTACCTTGTATTTTTTAATTAAAAAAAAAAAAGTTATTTCTGTAATTTGGCTCTGCTTCTTTCCTGTATGAGGAAGTGCAATCTTTTAGCTATATTAAAAACATTTCCTTATGGTCTGCCTTAGTATCTTTTTTATAATTTATGCAACAATGAAAGTAGTAATTTATAATTTATAAAGACAGGCCAAACAAGTTAGATGTCTGCTCTTTTCACATTACTTTCAATCAAGTTAACAGCTAGCTGGAGAACCTACAACTACAGCTTCCGAGTGTAAAATTAGTATATTTTACTTACTGAAATGACAACTGAAAGCACATAATAATCACCTTGAGGATTCATTTGTAAATTCTTATATAATCTAGAACTATTTTTGTATTATTGATGGATAATCCCTTGTGTAATAGGTGTAATAGGAGTAATCCAAAGTATTAAGGGAAAGGAGAAATCTTTGTGTTGACAATTCCTTAATTGTGAATGCTATCTAGACAGTTGGTAAAGATATTGTAAAGTAAAGATATCTGGAGTGGTTTTCACAATGCAAATAGCTTTCAGGTTTCTGCTGTGTAAAACATCACCACTACTCATTTAGAATGCAATTAGAATGTGATGCATAGCTGCTGGAGAGGAGTTGTTGGATTTTTTTTTTTTTTTTAAATTTTTAAAACACTGAAAACTGGTAAACTTTTTTTCTCCTTGGTAACTTAAAATTGCATGGCTGGCTTTCCTAGACAATGTGCAAACTATTATAAAAGTATTCAAGAGCAAAATTCTTTGCCAGAATTCGGTAGCAGGAACTTGAAATGTTTTTATCATATCCATGCTGCAGGCCTTAAAGAAAAATGCTGTTCCTTTGGTTTGTTCAGAGCTCTTCAGTTCATCTGTCATGTCTCCAGATGTTATTCTGATACTCTGCTGTTGGTAAAAATTATTATTTCCCACTTCTGAGAGACAGTAGTTTTTTCACAGAAAAGTCACATAGTTTAGTGGCACCATTAATGAGGTCTGTATGTGACAGTTTTATGGTATAGCATGTGTCGTCAAATATCATTAATCTTTTTTAATACAATATGTATTTACACAGCATTTCATTAAATTTTGATGCTAGCCAAGCTGAGAAAATACTAACTGACAATAGGAGCTGGCACATGAGCAGCAAAATTTATACTCTGGGGATTTCTAATAATATAAAGATATTGAACTACTTAAACAAAGTTTTTTCTGAGTTTAATTCTTCCAAGGACACATCAATTGTACAATATTTTATTTAGGCATTTAAATTATGAGCCTAGTGAGAGTGATAACTGCAGGTTTTGGGACTCGTGTCAAGAACAGAGAGTGCAGAATGTGTTCTGTGTTCTTTCAAGGTGAATAAAATCTTATTTTACTTTAATGAATATAGAAGCAGGACACTAATACCAGTCTGACAGAAAGACATCAATAGATCCTTTAGTGCAAGCTGTTAGCATGGTACTTGATTCATTTTGCTCATGTATAGGACAGATGAATTCTCACTTTTATTTTTTTTTTTAGTGAGAAAGCACTATGTAATTGGTCCAGGATTCAAAGTCAAGATCTGTTTTGTTTTTTTTTTTTTTTTTCAAAAAATGGTCATTGCTTTTCTGTTTTTGAAGATGCTCCAAAGAGAAATTTGAAGTTACTTGTAAGAAATGTTTTGTGTACTCTGTGACAAAAATGCAATGTTGTAGTAATTGTTTTCTGATTTTAGGACCCTAGACAACAGACAAGTTGGCTTAACTTTAGCATTTACCAGAATCTGTAATCTGGTCTAAAGCTAAATGGTTTTATCTGTAATATCTATAATATTTGTTACTCTGAGGGTGTAGTTGAGAAAAAGTGGAAATTTTCTTGTATTTATTGTACGAATGATAATGTGGAATCAAAGTTAATGTTGTATTTTGATAGCTTACTCTTTCATTTTTGTCCTGGTAAGATATGTGTTGAAGTTGTTAATAAATGAATTTCAATATTTAGGAACACTAGAAAACCACAAACCAAAACACCATCCCGAGTCAGACTGATGGTCCTCTAGGCAATACTATGTCTCTAAATTCTGTCATTTGAAAAGAATGAATTTATGTTACAAGATTGTTGTTTTTGAGACGGTAGGGGGAAAAAAAATGAGAAGAAGCAGTGGTGGTGCATAGCTTTTAGGAAAGTAATAAACTGCCAAATATCAAATTCAGATTAATATTGTGTAGTGAAGAATGATCCTTCAGATAAATAATAGATGCTTCTTCAGTTGCAGAGGTAAAGCTGAATGATTTGTCTGCACTTTCTTTCAGTCCTATTGAATTTTCCTATTTACATACTATGTTATTACCATTTTTTTCTGTTATGGTAATACAAAGAAGAACAATTATGCTGAATTTCTTGCACATGTAAGGGAAACAGAGAAAAAAATTGATCATTTTATGAATAAAATTCATGGATAACGTGCTAGAATGGTAGCAGCACCTGATGATAATCAAAAGCATCACTGCACTGCTTTCCTAGCCCTGACTTAAAGATGTCGTGGTTTAGGCCCATCAAGGAACAAAAGACCACGATTAGCCTCAAGTACCGAAGACTTAAGGATTGCTAAAGGGCAGGGAGGGCTTAATTGCCGCTTAAAGTGCAGGACAAAACAGACCAGGCTACTCGGCTTGGGGAAGAAAAACAGAAAACAATTTAATACCAACTAAAACACAAAACCCCAAAAACCAGAACCAAAACAAAACAACACAGAATGGTACAGAGATGAAGAGTCCGACCAGCCCTTTAAGACCACCTGCTCCCCACCCCTCTCCTCTTCCCGGGCTCAGAGCCCTGATCCCGGTGTTTTATACCTCCGTCCCCCCTGAACGGCCCAGGGGGGCAGGGAGTGGGGGTTTCAGTCAGTCCGTTCCTGGTGGCTTCTGCCGTTTGTCTCACCTCAGGGCAAGTGGGTTCTGCACCAGTCCTCCTTGCAAGTCCGTGAGGTACCACACACACATGGCAGCCCTGCACGGGCTGCACCGACGCACATTTGTCCCAAAGCCCTGCACGGGCTGTACCGATGCTCATTTGTCCCAAAAGTTGCTGCTCCTCTCTGCCTCTCGTGTGGGGCTGCTCTGCGGTGCACAGGCTCTCCAGCATGTCCTGTGCCATGACCGCCTCCCCCACACAGTCTCTGGCCCGTCCGGGCACACTCACATGAAGTTGCTGCTGCTGCTCCATAGGTTGCAGGGGTACCGGCTGCACTCTCACCACGGCTTGCAGAGGGGTCTCTGGTCTGATGCTCCATCCTTCCTCCTTCTCCGACTGTGGGGTCCGCATGGTCGCCTCCATCTTGTACCACTCTTACACCTCCTGCCTCGCACCTCAAATTCCCGTCCCTAAATAGTGATCGCAGAGGTGCCAGATTGGCCCAGCCAGGCCGGGGGGTGGGTCTGTACGCAGGAGTCGGGGGAGAGTCTAAAAAACTTTTACCGGGTCTTCACTGCAACCCGCTCCCCCTGTTACTAAGCAAAAGCAACTCCTTGCTAAACCATGACAAAAGAATATTCTGTAGGGCTTATGGCAGAGGTGTGAGAGGGCGAGGTTTGAGGGAGGTCAGTTGTCATGGGTTTTAGTGTTTCCGAGAAGTTCCTGCCAAGCATGGAAGCTCAGTAATGTATAAGTAAATTAATCGAGCATCTGCTGTGCTTTTGCCTGTACTTTCATCTGACATCGCTTGGAATGGGGGCGGTGGTAAGTAGAAGGAAGTATTTCCTTTCCCTCGTCACTACGTAAAATACAAAAGCTGCTATGATGGCGCTTGAGGGTGAGAAAGTATAGTGCTTTGATCTGCCTGGAAATTATGTCTGAGATAAAACTGTTTGCCTGGGATTTCCAGGTACCTGGCAGCCAGGCAGAATGGATGACAGTGAGCAGGCACTTGACAGCCCGGGGCATTTGTGCAGGGCTCTGATGGAGCAACACTGTGGATCCATGGGGTGAAAGCTGGTGTTAAGGACTGGATGTCCATTCTAGAGCAGTTTGAGTTGTTTTTTTCAGAGTATTAAATGCTGCTGTAGAACTCTATTATGCACACTTTGGAGTTGAAGGAGTGTGTGACTCTGTATTTAATTTCAGGCTAACTCCACTCTGATCTTCCAGAATAAATGCTCTTCTCCTTCTGAAGGGCATTAGGTGCATTCCTAGATCAAAGCTTGGACTTGATTTCACCTGCACGAAATCCCATCAGTGTACTTGGAGGCTGTTTGGTGCTTCAAACTAAAGCACAGAAGTGAGCATGAGCAGGATTCTCTTCAAAGTGCATTCATCTCCTGAACTTAACAGGACACCAGCATGGAGGCAGCATGGCAGTTGATGAAACACCAGAAGGGATGGTGTAGATTCTGATACAAGCCAAACACAATGAAATTTCAAAAACCAATTCTGAAACAAACAGACACCACCACTCCCCACTGCAATTCTCCAACAAGCTGTATGGAAGCAAAGACCAGTGGGAGGTCCAAATTAAATCCCTTATTTCTATTCTGTCTTCCAGAGTAAAAAGACACTTTAGTTTTCTTTGGGAAGCAAACAGACTAGGCAGAGCTTCAAAACACAGGCCAACTCACAGCCCTGTCCCACATATTTGAGAATTACTTGACTCATTTTTATATATTAGCTCATAAATTCAGAGGGATTCTACATTACTTCTGTACAGATAATTACTGAGCGTCCTTGATAGCCTATGTAGTATTTTTGTGCACATTGGACTTATGCTATGACATGACTGAGAGTTTTATTGAATATAATGTGAAATTGTAGTACTGAGAGGCATTCAGAAGTGTTTAAAAAATTAGCTAACTTATTTTTGTTTGCCAGTATTATGAATAGTGCACTTTTAAATGATTAAGGTATTTGAAAATATTTTTCAAATATATTCAAATATTTGTCATGCAATATTATGAATTATTTCAGCTGATGATGAGGATATAAATGAAAAGGCTGAATGGCTAAAAAGGACAAAGTCTGAAACAGCAAAATAAGAAACAGGTTAATCACATCTGTTACTTAAAAGCTCTGACAACCTTCTGACCTAGACACTTAATGGATTCTCAAGACAGATTCATTCATTCAGCTTGATTTACTACATTTACTACATTTTAACATCATGTTATATCATAGGCAAGATACATAGAGCATTTGAACTGACACAATAGGTTAAATATCCTTCTGTTGAAAAAAGGAAAACATTGTCACCAGCGAATTCAAATCTTGCACTACTTGGGGTCAGAATTCAGGGCATTAGACTTGTCCTAGTTTGTGTAAGCCATGGGCAGACTCTCAAACTTGAGTTTCAAAAGTTATTGTTACCTCTCAACCAGCCCTGTGGGGCAGCTTTGAAGCAGGCCCTTTACATTTAAGGTTGCACAATCCAAACAGATAATCTTTAAATACATCGATTTTCAAGTTGTTGCAAGCTGATGGGTTTTCTTTTGCAGAGTTTCATTAGCTGTGAAGGGGAGCTAACACATTTCTGTTCCTAAAATAATTGTATTTCATAGATGGTAAGAAAGTACTTTTTGATTGTATTTTTTTTCACCTGTCTCTTTTCTGCTGGAGTAGTCTTCTAGTTGTGGTCTGGCCTACTAACTACAGCAAAGTAAGTCTAAAAGTAAACCTGACAGCCTCAGGAGTATTTAATAATCGTACACTAGAATATGTGTAACAAGAAAAATACTTGTGTTCTCTTTGCCTTTTGGGAAATTCTTCCCATTATCTTTGATGTTCATTCCTGACTCTCTGGACAAAGTAGCTTCCTTCTGTATGGCCACTCTCATCATCAAAGCGTTGATCTGGAGGCAGAGGTTCTAAGGAGAAAATAAGAATAAAGGGATTGACAATGATGTCTTCAGATGATCAGCTATATATTAAAAATAACAGGTGCAATCCTTAGTGTCTGTTGAGTATAAGAATGTCCTGGATGTGAACAAATGTGCTATGGTGATTGAACTGTTTCTGCACAAAAAGTCATTATTATAATTTCTTTATAAAGTACAATGAAGATGTACTGGATTTCACAAATCATTTGGGAAGTAGGGAGGTAAATCTACTAAAATTGTTGAGGATTTTGAAGTACTGGTTCAATTCGGTACTTTATACTGAGGAACAAAATCATACCTTTTTGTGTGTGAATTTATATATGAGAGAGCTCCTGGATTGCTCTGTTGGATCAACAGGATTCTGAGACTGCCTCAGCCATTTATCCCATGAATACGTTGATTGGTATGAGGTATTCAGTAGTTTAAGTCTTCAAATACATGTTAATTACAGTAATAATATTTTGAAAATCTGGAGACCAGAAAAAATGATTCCCATAAGGAAACCAACAGTTCCAATGAATTAACCTTCAAAGAAAAATTTCAAATATAAAGAAATAAGAAACCTCCTGGATGCTGATATATCAAAATTAGCTTGAATTTTATTATGATATAATTGTAAGAACAGGGATTTTGACTGTGTTAGGAGAGAAGAGAATTAAATGGAGGATGTATTTTAAAATACTTCAGTGTCAGGGCCATTTCTTAACACGAGTCTTTCTGTGTCGTATATTATTTTTTATACTTTTATTAGTTGTCTATGCATTGAACCCAGAAATAGTAGAAGTTTTTTTTCTGTTTCTCAGGAGGAAAGATGTAGGAACAAATGTTATCCTTGGCAAGCTTTGGAGTGGCAGGATTTGGTCCACACTTGGTATTTTTGAACTGTTTTAATTTTGCACTTGTATCTACTGAGTGCTAATGAAAAAATCACTATTTGTCTATTAAGTGCTTGGATTAAATCACACAAATTTTTACTTTTTTATGTACAAATTTTGGAATATAACAACATTTCTTGTTTTAAAAACAATAACGGGTCTTCATTTAAGTAATTTTACTGAATCAGTTAACTACAAATGGTAAAACTTCCATTTTTCCTTTTGCATGCTGTGATAATATTTTTGAGTGCTAACAAAAAATTAATCTGATAAATTTTTACACTTGGATTTTATATGGTCTACTTACAACCCTTCATACCTCTTTTTGACGGAGGTGAAAGTGGAAAAATTCAATGTTCTGAACTTCAGAGAGTGATTAGAGACAATCTCCAGGAAGCAAAGAGTGAATAACATGGATGCATCATGCATCAGCAATAAAGAGCAAACAAGTACATTAACAGGATACAATGCATACTGAGCTTAAGAGGAAGCTTTTAATGCAATTGTAGAGGAGGTGAAGAAAATAAAATTTAAATATGACACAAATATTACTTAGGACAAAAGTATTATTTTCTAAGAAGTTTACCACTGCAGTGTAAAAAAAATGCAACCAAGTGAAATAGTCTGAAACAAACTTCTTTGACTGAAATAGAAATACATACATGAGGCAGTAAATGTAGTTGCTATGAAAGCCAAAACTGGTAAAACCAACTATTATTTATATAAACTATGTCTAAATGGAGGGAATGAAACTGTCAAAGCAGATAATGTAATGCTTTAAAAGGAAATTTGGAAAAGAAAATGTACAATGAGAAAATCTGTTTACACTGGAGTAGATTAAAAGGGCTTCAGGCATACATTAATTGATGTTATGAGCAATAAGCTTATTAAGGACTGACTGTAATCAGTATGGGGGTTTTGTAATTCCTTTGAAGTGTGCAGTACCTCACATGGTCAGAAACAGCGTTGTCTATGTCCAATAGAATATATCAATCAGTAAGATAATCTCTATGTTTTGGTTTTTTTTGTGTTGTTTACTACCAAAAGCAATCAGAAGTGTATTTTAAATGTTAGGAACATGCAAGAAAAACTTAATAAATACCAATGGAAGGAGTTAGCTTTTGCTGCTGGTTTTGTTTTGATAATTTCCGAACTTTTGATACATTAAAGCTTATACCTTTATTGGTGTATGTCAGATGCTTTTTTAATTTATGCTCTGGACAATATATGCAGAGTGATATTTATTTTGATTTTTTGGCAGGTTCAGGTCAGCTGCACATTTTGTTATTTTACTTTTTCCTTCCCTGCACTTCCCTTAAGTCAGGAACCATAGCTTCCTGTAATGTGGCTTTCAGATAGTCTCTAAGGAAATTGAATTTCTATATTCAAAAGCTGCCCATCTCAAATTGAAGAGCTCTTATTTCTTCATGAAAACATATTTATGAAACTAAATAGCTTAGGAAAATTTCAACCAGCCTTATGAAAGTTCTTTCTCTCTAAACATACTAGGAAAGCTGAAGAAATGTAAAGATAAAGGCACATTGTTGAAGTTTAGAAAACTGTCTTGAAGGCTCATAATAACACTGTAGGATTTAGGAATTTAAATTCCTTTTATTATAAAATCAAAACCACCCCTAAGCATATAAAATGCTTTGCCTAGTTTACAGACTTAACATTCCAAAGCAGCATGGCCAAAAGCTTCACTTTTCTTTTGAACTCATGAAACTATTAGGAGCTCAAAAGCCTTCTCCAGAGAACGGACTGAATGTTGTAAAGTAGCAAGTTCAGTTTTTATGATGCATATTAGAAGGTAATATGTTGGAATTTTCACTTCCTGAAGTGATAATTCATTTGGGAATTAATTCATTTGAGACTAGTGGTGGTTTGTAGTTGATTTTTGTTGCTAATTCTTCCTGATTCTCTGCAGCTACAAATTTATGCAATATAAACTATGTAGACTCATCTTATGAATGTTATATGCCTTGAATTAATATGGCTTATAAAATCTTTTTGCAGGCTTAAAGAAATATAAATAAATTCATATCACATGTACTCTATAAACTTGTTGATACAGATGATGTCATTTATGTTTGAGCTAAATAAGAAATCTGTTAATCTTGTTCTTGCATGCCTCTTAAAGCCCACAACAATTTTGTATATATTTTAAAAAAATTATGTAATAAATTAGTACCTAAAATGTGTAACTGCTGACTAGTCAGTGGTTAGCTGATGATTTTCAGATGGGAGTGAGATGATCCAGATAGTAGGCCAAGGAGTTTTTTATAGTTCTGGTATATCATTTGGTAAAATTACAACCATGGATGCTTTAGGAAAAGTGTGATCAAGTAGTTAGTTCGTTTGAGTATAGTGAATATGGTGAAACTTGCTGAGGCATTGCCATGGTTTTGTCTGCAATAAGACTGATTTTCTTCCTAGTAGCTGGTATAGCACTGTGTTTTGGATTTAGGATGAGAATAATGTTGATAACACACTGATATTGTAGTTGTCACTCAGCAATGCTTTCAGGACTTTTCAGCTTTTTGTGCTGCCCTGCCATGAGGAGGCTGGAGGTGCACAAGCTGGAAAGGCAAACAGTCAGGACAGCTGAAGCAACCTGTCCAAAGGGACATTCCATACCCTATGACATCATGCTCAGCATATAAACTAGGGGAGAAAACTGGCTGGAGGGCTGCCACTGGGGAGTAGACTGGGCATTGGTCAGTTAGTGGTGAGCAATTGTTTGTCAATTGCATCACTTGTTCTTCTTTTGTTTTGTTTATCTCTCTTGTTATTTTCCTTTTCATTATTTTTAAAATTAATAAACTGTTAACTTACAAGAGTAACCATCTTATTTAGGAGTATAAGCCTTAACTGTGAATGTGATTTCATCTACATTTAAGATAAATTTGTGGTTACACAAGGCATGGTAATGGTGATTTATCATGGCTGTAAAAGGTCGCTGCAAACTCAAAACCTTATCCAAGAGAAAATGTTTTCCTGAGACGTATTGCCAAGGTTGGTGTAGAGGTATTT
The DNA here is from genome assembly GCA_013401255.1 of Urocolius indicus. Taxonomy (NCBI): domain Eukaryota; kingdom Metazoa; phylum Chordata; class Aves; order Coliiformes; family Coliidae; genus Urocolius; species Urocolius indicus. The sequence goes on along the minus strand of WBNH01001724.1, from coordinate 206,020 downwards.
TTTTGTTTTGATATCTCAGATGATTTAGTTGGTCAGAGTAAGAGCAGAGTAGCAATTTGTAATTGACAGACTGAGTTAACCATCTTTCTATCAGACAGTACTAGGTGTGGATGAAAGGTCAATGAATGCCAACGCAGTTTTTCATTGCTTTTGGTAGCCAAGTATCTGCATTAAAGACACTGTCATTATTTCACCAGTGACAACTGATTTAACCCTTCCTGCACAAATTCCAAGTGCAGCCACTGTCATGAACTGTGGCACCTATTAAATGAAAGTACTTATCATTAACTGAGTTCAGTTGTCATCTTAATCTACAAAAATGGCCATACATTTTCCAGCCTCACGCCCTTCAAATACGTGTAGAGATTATAAGTAAAGAAATCTTGACAGTTAAAGTCTTCCTTTCAAACCTAAGTACTTAAAGCACTCTGTAAAGATGCCATTGAGTCCAGCAATCTTTTTTATTTATCTTCTACACTGAAGAGGAAGCTTAGAATACAGCAGACATCTGACACCTTGATGGAGTTCTGTTGATGTGTTCTCAGGCAGGATTTGTTTGCTGCTGCCTTTAAATTTTTATGATGAAGTGTGTGGATCAGCAGTCAGATTTTCTTGTGCTGGATTTTAGACTTTTGGTACACAACATCTAAGTGGAAGTGATTTTGAGCTTTACGGCTTGACTTTGCAAAATCAATACTCTGTGTGGTGTATTCCCATCCTTTTAGTCTTCTCTGCTCAAATTGTGTCAAGCTGTCCCTGAATTTCTATCAAAACATACCAGTTATGATGAGTGAATGACCCTTTAAAAGCTCAACTGAATATTCCTTAGGGCTTGGCAACACAGAGAAGATACTGGTTTTCCAAAGAAACCTCTCTGGCATTAACATATATGATTTGGCAATATACCTTATGTATAACAAGGTCACTGGTTTAGTCTATATGTAGCTTAATGCTGACAAAACTGGAAGTGATCATTATCCCCTCTAGGATTGCAGATGCTTGCAGAAGTAATGGTACCAGTTTTTATTTGGACATAATATTCTCTGAGATGTATCACCTGAGCAAAGGCCTAAATTTATATCTTACAAAAGGGACGCAGTAAATTTTCTTCTGAAATAGTAGTAAATTGACAAAATGAACTTGGGTTTTGCATTGAGGTTTTCTGTCTCTGCTCAGAAGAGCCTCTTCCATTGCTGGGTTGGCAAGTGTCCTTGAGAGGAACTACTGCCTTCACTGCCCTTCTGCTCGGAGAGGTTTCATAGCTGAGCATCATGTTTCAACTGTTTCACACTCAACAGGAAAAGTAGCAAGAAATCTTTCCCAGAATGATGAACTAGTGCCTTACTGAAACATAACAGGTTTAACAGAATCTGTAAAGTGAATATATATGTATGTGTTGTTTTTTTTAGGTAGGGATTTAATAAGAAGCTCAGTCTTAGGGGTGAAATTAGCTTTGCATAACAAGTGTAGCTGAAGTTGTCTCAAACTTTCCTCATGCATCTCAGCTAATTCTTACTCAAATTTTTTGTTGTTGTGGTAATTCTCAACTATGTAATTCTTATTCAACCTAATGCTTAGGTTGAAATCAATGAAGTGGGAAGGAGAGTTGCTTGTTCAGAGTTGTAGCCTGAAACACTGGAAATTTGATTTTGTTGCCAGCTCAGCAACAAGTCCAAAACTGCACCAATAATTCTCTTTCTGGTACTTTGATTCACTGTCTGTGAAACAATAATACTTACTTAAATGGGTGTAATTTTGAGAATAAAGAATACTCAGATGGGCTTTATGAAACAAAACACAATACGGCTTCCAGTGGTAAGGTCCTAATGAAGATCATCTCATTTTTTGCTTCTACCGCACTTTTCTGGATGTCTTTCATCATGCAGCCTTTGTAAAAGTTATTTCCATTATTTCTTTGCTTGTGATGTAGTTAACTGTTCTTGATACCTACGTTATTTTGTAATGAAAGTGGAGGCAGCTTGAAAACCTGTGTTTATTTGTGTCTTGTATTCTTATCCAGATAGATTAGGTCATTGCAAAGTAAAAGTACTTAGTTCCCTTCTGTTAAAACCAGTGAGTGAAGGCTTTGCAATGAAAAATAACCTTTGCCATTCAGCATCATTCATGAGACAGTTTGCCATTTTAAGTATCTGAAAAATCTGTTCCCTTAAAGAACATTAAGAAAATTTTACTGGCCAAGAAAAAAATACTTTTCAGGGTAAGGAATGGTTTATTTATATATCCTCTCATATGCATATTAGAATAATTAAAAAAAGGACAGGATGATACTGCCTTTTGTTTTTCTACAGCTCCCTTTTGGTAGGCAGTTTAACTAAACACTTAACATGCAAAAAAATTTCTGGTACCAGCAGCAAGATAATGGTCTTCAGATGAACATGTATCATAGTAGATAGCTGTTACATCATTCATTACTGTAGATGTAAGAAACATCAAAAGCATTTAAAAAATCCAGTTGTCTTGGCTCTGCTGAATCCCAAGATAATGCCTGAGTAACCATAGTGTCTGAAAGGTAAAACTCTAGGAGTCTGATAAAAGAACTTTTCTGATTTGCACATCTACAGCTTAGAGAAATTTAAAATTAAGTAGAATTATAAGTAGAGTATTTTAGATAGAACTGTAAAAGCATCTAGGAAACCTGTCTGCTGTTTATTTAGTATAGGAATTTAAAGTCAGACCTGTGTTGTCAAATTATTCAGCAGCAATTGTTTTTAATTAAGAAGTGCTTCAGAGCCAAGAATCTGAATATTTGACTGTTGAGAAGAGTCCTCAGGGAACCATGGACACTCAAAATGAAGCTGCTTGATGCGATTCCCAAATTCTTACTCTCCTCACTTTTTCTACCTGCAGGAAGCTGTGGGTGATTGTGAATGTCCCATTGATGTTATCAGTACATGGCTGACCTTTCTGCAATCCTACATTCATGGGGGCTGTGCTGAGTCCTGCTGCCGCTGCCGTCCCATTCAGGGAGCTCTGACTTCCCTTTATGAAAGCATTGTCAATCCTGAAGACTTGTTGTTGGCTCCAGAGGAAACAAATGGAGCCTACTGCAGAGGTTACAGTCCATGCCCTCCTATGGCAGGAAAGTGTGCAGCTCCCTGCTATTTCAGAGAAGTGGTTATGTTTTGGGATTCCCAGGTCTGTTATAGGAAGTGCTTAGAGTGTTAAAGAGTGGGAAGGAAGGGGAAGTAAGCATTATATTTTTTCTTACAGATTCCTCTATATTGATTCTCAGTATCTGGAAACTTCTTTTAAAGAAAGTTCACAACCAGGCCAAATCCCTCAAAAACTAATTATTTTCCAGAGTTGTTATACTGAAATGATGTATTTTACATGCATAGAAATGTTTTTGAAAACAAATGGAAAAGAAATCAGAGTATGACGTAGTAGATAATAAAGCTGTAGGTAGGCAACAGATGTGGATGTATTAAACTTGGTTTTGAGTATATTATTCTTCAGAGAATGTGTGATTATCTTACATGAAATAGTTTAAGGTACTTTTCTATTATTCTACATAAATATTAAAATTGGTTAGACCAGAATAATATATAATTAAAACATTGAGGTATTCTAATTATTTTTTTTTCCCCTAGTCTGTACTGAATATAACTGGCTTTGCTCAGAGGCAATTAATTCATTATCACTTGATTTCTGTGAAGGATTTGAAATAAGAATGCTTTTGTTTAGTTCAAAAAAATTCTCATACAAAACTTACAATGAGTAGCTATTTTTGAAGTATATATTGTGTCTTGTGTTACAATTTTGCAAGGGTTTATTTTTGGAAATGAAGCTCCTGCTTTACTTAATCTTTAATGAACATAGTTCAGAAAGTTTTGTAGAAGAGAGATTTTCTTTAAACTATTTTGTGGCATTTCTTGAAGCTAATTTGTGGTACCAAATCTTTCAATCTCTGATTGAAAGAAAGTACTTTTCTGATATTCTGTAAGACCTTGGAATCTGGTGGAAGGTAAATAAATGTTAGAGAAAGGAGTCGATCCAGCAGTACCGAAGTTAGATAAATTAAACATGGGAAACACAGCAGAAATGGCTATTTAAATGGATTTTGAAGGAAAATTATAATATTTGCTCTGTTTAGTCATTGCAATACCATAGTGTGAGGGGAAAACAGATTGAAACAGCGTTAAAATATTCATTTTTAATGTTACAAGTGTTATTTGATAATACAAAGAATGCATGCTAGACTTTTCTTTCTAATATGAGTTAATTTTTGTTTGCTTGGTTTTTGGTAATCTGGATAGCACTTGTCAGCTTCTAGGAAATATTACATGGTTTCAATCTAAATCTAATAATGAGACTGATTATCTGTACCAGCAACTTTCTCCCTTAAATAATATATGTTAGACGTCTCATATACTAACACAATAAGCACAAAATGATGATCTGATAAGTATCACTTATGCGGGTGATCAGTAAAGGAACAACCACTATATATGTTGCATATAGAACAATTATAAATGAGAAAAATGTCATTTTAATGGAAAAGAAATGGTGGATACCTACACTGATTTTGGTTTTTACTAGAGCTATCTGTTGTGCTCTCTACTTTCTTGAACATGTTTGTCTTTGATGGATAGTGTAGCTTCCGTATTGGTACATCCAGCTGTCTGTTAGTCTGACACTGGCTTGCCCAAAAAATAAATATCTGAGCTATTTATTTTAAAAATTGTTTAAGGACTTGCTCTTTTTTTGTCATTCTACTTAACCTCAAACAGGTCAAGCTGCTTTTCTAATGAACAGAATTTGTGTATCACTTGTAGACCAGTTTAATAAATAGTATGGTACCAGAAGAGACTATATTTTTTTTAAGTTGTTTTTCTTTGTTAGTTTTCATAGCTATACTCTCTGCTTCATCACTGCACTGGTGAAGCCATACCTTGAATACTATGTCCAGTCTATGTCTCTCTCTACAAGAAGGATGTTGAGGTGTTGGAGCATGTTCAGAAACAGGCAATGAAGGTCTGGAGAATAAGTCTGATGAGGAGCAGCTGAGGGTGCTGGGGGTGTTTAGCTTGGAGAAGAGAAGGCTAAGAGGAGATATGATCACTCTGTAGAACTACCTGAAAGGGAGTTTTAATGAAGTGGGGGTTGATCTCTCCAATAATGAATGATGAGACACGAGGAAATGGGTCCAAGTTGCACCAGGGGAAGACATTAGGAAGAACTGCCTGGGGAGGGAGTGGAGTCATCATCCCTAGAAATATTTTAAACATGCATAGATGAGGTGCTGAGGGACATGGGTTAGAGTTGGGCTTGGCAGTGTGAGGTGATTGGTTCAACTCCAGTCATCTTAAAGGTGTTTCCAACCTTAATGATTCTATGATTCTATGTTTTGTTTTTTTTTTCCTTTTGTGCCTCTTATTTCTCCTGTTCATCCTGTAGACAGTCTCAGTTTTAAAAAATAAATAAGTGCAACTGGTCTCACTTAAGCAATCTCCTTTTGTTTCATTTCAGGCGTCCCTGAAAGGTGCTGTCCCTCTCATTATTTATTCAAGTATCTGAAGACACTTTTGAAAAAAATGAATAAATTATTCTGTCATCATTATCTTAGGAAAACTTTAAAAACCACTGAAAGAAATGAATTGGGAAACCATTAGGAATAACCAAGCTTCATTTAACATATGTGATAGCTTCAGGACATGATTCTCTACAAAGGCTTTGCAATTCCTTGTGCATGTCGCTGCCAGAGTTTATTATTGTAAAAGTGATGCAGCCAGCTACAGTTATTGTAGAGCTAAATGTTTTAGGAGCCATTTGGCAGAAATGCACACTGTGTGGTATAGTTGAGTATTCATAACCAAATATAAAACAAAAGGTGATTGAATGGGCTAAACATTGACTAATATGAAAGAAACAAAGACTAAGCAAGGTAGGAAAAAGTTAATTGTGTGATGGAAGTTGGATTGAATGTTAGGTTTCTTTGTTTGTATTATTTATACCAATGTTTTGAACAGTTGTACTGAGATCTTTATTTAAAAGATTGTGGATATAACTGAAATGGAAAGAACATCAAATATTGAACAATGTAGCCTTGGGAAGATAGTTTTAAGTACCTGAGCTGACAGATAGCATTTGAGGCTAAGATTAAAAAAAAAGACAAATCACAAGTGAGACCATCATCGACCATTTTAGCTTGGAAGCAGAGAAGTAGATGCACTTGGAGGTGCTCTTGTGTTACATTCATTACATGGGGTGAGAACTGTCTTCTCAAATGTCTTACAAGAATCTTGTCTTTTAGCCCATTTCCTTAAGGTAACCATGATGTCCTTCATCAGTGCAATATCTCATTCAGAGACAAGACACAAGAACATTACTTAGGCTCAAAATTAATACTTTTAACTAGGTGAATCTTCTACCTGTAATAATTAATAATAGTTCTGTGTACTGATTTGGTACCCATTTCAGACTGGAAATAAAAAGCTGGCTGAAAACTTAATTATTGCTAGAAGAAGACATAAAATAATTGTTCCTTTCTGTATATATGTTTAGTAATAATATATTAACATTGGGAATTTTTGAAGTAAACCCTTTAATAATATTCATGAGTGCTGAAAATAATGGAAATTCTACACAGATTATTTGCAGTAAGTGTTATGTTTTCATAATTCTCCAAATTGACTTGGCTGGCCAATGTAGAACTGGGGTTTGACATGACAGAGTTTGCTGCCATGGTCTCACTTGGGATACGGATCTTGAAAAAAATTAATTGAAAGGAAGGCACTGACACAGAAATAAACCACATTCAAAATGTAGGCTATATGCTATTTGTTTTGCTGTATAAACCCTAATACAAATATTCTTGATCTAGTTAGGGACCTATGTTGGGTAAAACAGAGGAGATGTGGGTAAAGTGTAAGGTCTGCATCTTCTTGTTTAGGATTCCTCAGTCATATGTGTGACAATCTTGGGTTTTGCCCTAAATGTCTGGTCTTGGCAGTAGGTGTAGAGCAGTGTATCTCTGTGCTATCTGGATTTAACTTCTGAATTTGAGTGTTTTCAGGGATTGTTTAATTTCTTGTATTCTACTTCATAAACAGTACTTGACATTAAAACAATCTGCAGTGGCTCGTGTCTCCATTACAAAAAAGGGTCACATTTCACCACTCTGAGGGGTATTCTAACCTAACTGGATCTGCATTGGGCAGCAGGTTGGCATATGACCTCTGGAGGTCCCTTCCATTCTAGGAGATTCAGTGATAGTAAATTATCTGTGATCTTGCGTTTTCTGTCTCAGCCAGATGCTATCTGGAATCTCATTTTAAAAACCATTTTCAAACCTTGCAGCACCACCAAAAGAACTGTAAACTGATAGGGTTTATTTAAGGTTTATTAAAACTCAAGGTTTAAGGCATTGTGCAGATGTTGCTTTCTCTCTGAATTAAATATGAATAATCACCAACTGTTTCGAATTTCAGGATGTCATTCTGCCAAAGCATATATCAGTAGTTGTCTGAAGTACTTTAGAAAAACCTTGTCACTCCCTATTAGGAATTAAATATGTGTTCCTCAGACTTGGAAACCAAATGGAGAACTAAAAGGAGCAATCTGACATGCAGGTTGATGCAAAATAGAGGAAACAATTTACATTTAATAACCTAGCTCTTTAAAATGTCCCCTTGTGAGAGAAGAGTTTGTCTTCAAATTCAACTAGGAGTTACTTTATGTTGTTAGACCAGTCTTTTTTTTGTCAGGATTTCAGTTTTCAGATATATTACCCAAAGGATGCAGAATGAGTTTTGTATTTTATTGAATTATCAGATATAGATCATCATTTAAAAAAAAACAACAAACCAAAGCTACTGCATATCTCTCTTTCACAGAACACAATTACAGTCTCAGCAGAACCTATGAGTTAAGATACAACCAGTATAAAATCAAACCAGTTTTGAAGGAAATCAAAATAAATTACTTCAGTAAAAAATTTCCACTGTTTTTCTGGATTTATGTTCACCAATTGTTACTGCTTATCTGTTGTAGTAACTGAGCCATGTCAGTATTTTGGAGGTGATTCTGAGCACATTTTCAGAAATAATATGGAACCTTTACAATGCTTTTTTTAGAAAAACATACAAAATCAACAAGGCTAGGAAAAGCAGAACAGATGTTCAAGGATTTGAAAGTAGTGAGCTGAATAAGAGTAATGCTAAAAAGATCTTACAAAGGAAAGAACAGTTAGTATAAAAAGCGTAATAAAGAAGGAACAGGGACTTGGAATTGTTAATCTTTTTCCAAAATGACATAGAAGAAAGAAAAGTGTATAGGAAAGGTGAATTACTTATTTTTTAAAATTGACCAAAAAACTTATGAAAATTCTTGAACTTAGCCAAGGAATCAGAATTTACTAGTAGAATAAAGTCACCTGCGTGTGTTGTAGGTAATGTAAACAACAGGTTTGGGTCAAGTGAAAGTTGGGATGCTGGTAATTGTTTGACTGAGAAGTAGTTGTAAGACCAGGAGAAAGGAAGGGCATCATGTTATATTGACCTTGCAGTTTAATGATGTTATAAATAAATGCTGATGTTGTTGTAAAATAGTAACGATTCATCACATTTTTATATCTTCAGCAGTTCAATATTCTATGATTTCAGGAAATAGCATTGCATTTTAATCTACACTCCTTTTATATGGCCAAACCTTTTTCTACAATCATGCACTAATGACGTAAGTTTTCCAGGTGTTGACTTAATTCAATACAATTGATTAAACTTTGAGCAGAGAATCCTGTATTATACTGTGGGTCTTCACTGAACTGTACATATAACCTTACATCTTACAGTTCTTGTGGAAAAAAGATTTTACTTAAGAGGATCATCTAGTTCAGAAATTTGGTGGTGCTTGACAAAAGTCATATAATAGACAACCACATTTCTTTTCTGAAGTACTTACATTCCTATTAGTAATGCTTTGATTCCTGCTGCTTCTTGTCCTGTTCAGTTAATGAATATCTCTCTGTCCAAGAAGGGGGCTTATTTCAAAACCTGGAAACTCTTTAACTCCCTCACTGTGAGGAAGTCATATTAAATTTCTAGTTGAGAGTGATCTTGCTGCTTCTTTTTTTAAAATACATTAATATAGCTGAACCAATATTAGGGAGAGGATGAGTTGTGTGTCCTGCTAGTGATGATAATATTTTGTTTTTCTGTTTGAATTGTGATGTTGCTTACACAAAAATGCTTGTTAATATGATTTTAGTAAATTAATTGGATTAGTGAGATGATTTGTGCAAAAACTCTTTGGCTTTGTTATTTTGAATGTGACCTAGCAGTCTCTTATATCACCCAAGAGGACTATTGATGAAAAGCCACCAGTTTGAAGACTGAAGCAACAAAAATAATGGATTTACTTTATATTTTGAATTACTGAAAGTGAGGTTATTGAACAGTGTTTTTCCACAAAAGCATTATTGTCTTTCCATGACTCAAATGGTCAGCTACAGTTTCTCCTACATTTTATTAAATGTATGACAAACTATTAACTTTTCTTTGCGCTTGGAATGACATTAAATCAATATTTACCTACAGAGAAATTTCTTGGCGCTTATAGTTTCGTTGTTTCTTTTGCTATTGTAGAAAACATAGTCATGTAGTCTTAAGATATGGAAATATCTGTTCTGTTACTACTGTTCTAATTAGAAGGACAATTAGTATGCTGTTATTGCTTCTTTGGATATAGCTTTGTGGATTTTTTACCACATGTAATACATTAGTTGCAACGCAAGGTCATTCTTGAGGATTTTTGTTTTCACTAATGTTTAGGATTGATTATGCTGCAAGTTCACGGCTTTCATTAAAGCTGGTATATACTGAAGATAACAACAAAACCAGCTGGAATTAGAAATGCTAAGTTACAAGGTTTTATTACTTCTTACAGGATTTTTGTGTGATTTCTTTAAAAAGACTTGACAATCCACATTGTTAGTTTCAAAAGACAATAAGTGGGCCATAATCCTCATGGAGAAGAGAGGTGTCACTTATCATTATATGCATCTTTAGTGTTGTGGTAACTCGTTTTATGCTTTTTAAAGTTTTGATGTTCTCAGACTAGCAGGCACTATAAATCACCGTACTCAAACAGTGATACATAATGATATATAATGACAAATACTTCTTATATTTTCACAAGTTATCAGACTATCAAGTTATCAGTATCTGCCACATCTTGTTCATCTAGTGAGCTGTCAATTTTCAGTTTTCTATTTTGTCAGTTTTCAGACATTTTTTGCCCCTTAATTTTGCAAGCATTTTTGTTCTATGACTTTCAGTTTATATATACAGTTCTGATATTATCTGTTGAAGCCCTAGGTATTAGCTTGGCAATGGTCTTCAGTTCGGAGCGGGGAAAAAAGCCAGTGCAATACTACTGTATTTTGTGAATAGCTACATTTGTCTCTAGATGTGTGGCACAAAAAGCAGACATTCTTTTTTTCCCTTTCTGTTCTTGCAATTTTTGTGGTGCAAGCTCCTTCTTAATTTGATTTTATGGTGCAACTCTCAATTATGGATGTTACAGCAATATGGTGGTTTACCAAGAATGATTTAAATCTTTTTGTTTTTTTTTTTTTTTAAATTTTCCACCATGGTATTTAAAAATAAATGTTTCTGACCTTATTCTGGTAAGAACTGAAATACTTCCCTCCCCCCACCCCCAACTGTGTCCAAGTATTCCGTTCACATTCCCTTTATATCTAACCACGTATCATGTGTAAAGAGAACAGCGAGATTAAAGTGCAACATACTAACTGTTGTCAGGCTTCCATGTAAACTATTAACTACTATTAATACTTACATTTTTATTTAAAAATATATTCCTCTCTACTTGAACTGAAATTAGTATGGAAGAGGAACCACAGAAATTGAAACACAATTTCTTAACACAACCCAGGCACAAAGTTTCCAGGTGTACAATTTTAATGGACTGAGCTTTCTGTCTTCTGTCAAAATATCTTGGATATCCATCTAACACACATATTTACTTGAGAAGTAGAAAACCAAACAAGAATTAAGACAAGGTACACAGCAGGGGAAAGTATGGTTGGTCTCCTGGTTGTTATCTACTGTAGTATTCAGGGTACTTTCATCTGCTCTCAGTGGGCCATAAAGAAAGGATTTCAAATGGCTTAATTTTCTGGACATTGGCTGTTTATCTTCTCTATTAACTAGACAAAGGACTGGGTCAAGTCTAGCCTGACCCAGTTCCTGGGATGCCCAGGAGAAAATCAGGTGGAAGTTGACATTTTAGTGTTTTTTCATGAAGTTTGTGTGGTTTGGTTTTTGTCTTGCTTGTGGTTTCTGTTTATGTTCCCCTGTGAATATTATCAGAGGAAATACATATTTTTAGTAATAAGTCACACTTCCTCTTATGTTTGTTATGCACTTGGGAATAGCAGTCTTCAGCTAAATGTCTTGTCTTTCTTGGATTTTGTTATTTGAAATGTGCTTTCTCTGTGGATACACTGCTGTGTGAGATAACAGTCTTTAGGCTTTACTGGTTGGGATGTAGTACCATCTCACTGAAGAAGACTCAGCTGTGGAATATGTTTCCTCTGTAATGTCAAGTGAATCCAAGTCCATTGACTCTGAGGGCACAATAAAAAGATCATTTCTCTCTGCCTGAGGAGTTGTAGGCAGTTGAGGTTTGTTTATATTATGATTGAGAGCTTTTAATTATAATACTGCACTACATTCTCTTATACTGGGCATATTTTATACTTGAATGAGACTTTGTGGCACAGGATCACTTCATTTTGCACTTTTAATGGTTTCACACACAAAAACAATCAAAGCACTAATTTAAGCAAACTGTTATTTGTGGTTAAATTCAATTGAAAGAACCAGAAAGGAAAAAAAAAAAAAATCAGAGATGGTTTGTAGCTCATTAGAATAATTAATCCTTTTAGATGTGTCTATACTACTAAAGAATGAAGTCCAGGAGAGAGTGGAAGCAGCAGCTTATTGACTGTCCATGCTTCTCATTTGTTAGTATGTTCCTTGGCATGATTTTGGTCCCTGTGTATGTGAAGTTCGTTGCTTTTTTACAGTATAGGATGAATGAAATAGCATGCAGCCTGTGTTGCAGCCTACCAGAGACTAAATTTGCATCCTGAAACTAGATGTATGAATTATGTGTTTTTGGGTGTCAAGAGAGGGTGTTTGAAGAGTATCCCTTCAGAGCCTATGGTAATAGTGCCAGAGGGTTTCACAGGGCTGGGAAAGGACAAACTTGATGTAGATTTAATGTCTTCTGAATGTGCTACCTGGGGTAAACTGTCCCAAAAAGTGTTGTGGGAGAAGGAGCAGCAGAGACATAAAATTTGAAAGGATCAATTGAATGATCAAACAATTCATAATGTGTCTGATCAGCAAGGTGGTGCTGGCTAGTGGATTGCTCCCCAGCACTGTTTTAGTTAGATGTATCCCATGAAGGCTAGGACTGAAAATACAATGATTTTCACTTCCAGTTACTTGGGGTTTAGATCATCATATATAATGAAAAGAAAGTTTGCAAACTGAACTTTAAAAGAAAAACCTTCTTGGAAGGTTTCTCCAGGAAACTTTTTTTTTTTAAAGAAAAGTAAAAGTCTAAGTGAACTTTGTTTTTGGAAAATAGTTTAACCAAAATAAAATGTGTTCAGTTTTTAGTGTTTATCTCCTTGGAATAAAATACTAAAAATTTGAGAGTCTTAACTTGTGGCTAGAAACTGATAATTATTTAAACCAGCTGCCTAGCTACAGTGTGTAGCAATATTTATCATTGTGATTCACTAGCACATCAGGGAAAAAAAAGTCAAGTGAAAATGCTGTGAATAAATGAAATGTGAGAAACAATCATGGTGGGGTGCATGGTGGTGATTTATTTTAAGAATGCAAGCTATATTTAATCTTTTGTTAAAATAAGTGAATCACTCTTACATTTGAAAGTTATAAGCTATCCAAAATCACATACATGAATAGCACTTTTTTTCCATGTGTTTATCCATCAGACCACTGCATCTGTAAGCACAAGAAATGGTTGCTCTTCATTTCTCTGTTATGATGCAAAATTTCACCAAGTCTTTAATGACAAATATCTTCCTATAAGCAGGTAATTGGATTTAAGGAAAAAGAGATAAGTAACTATTTAAGCCATACTTCATGCATTTCATGTCCATTCGCCTAATTTTCTGAAGAAGTTGTATACAAAATTGTTCTGTGTAATTTCAGCATCCAGAGTAAGAGCCAGAATTTGACAAGGCATTGGTGGCTTGAAAAGATTTTTTTGTCATCTGTTGTTCAACTTCATTTCTGAGTTAGTATATTGAACACTGTTGCCAAAGCTTTCCTCCATTCTGGCCTCATTCACACAAGTGTCCTCAGAAAGGAAGGCTGTTATGAGTTGCATCAAAAGTTTACCAAGCAATTCATTACTCTATGAAAAATAATATGATTTAAGTTTGCCAGTGATATTGTTCATTTTATTCATATAACTGGTGTTCTATGCAAACCAAATACTTCTTCATAACAGTTGCAAGTTCTTGGACATCTCTAAGGCTAATTAAAAACAGGTGGATTCTTCCCATGTAGTGTACTAATCTACTGAACAAAATGTAGGTAACTTGCACTAATTGTTAGAGAAGATTTTCTTTTCCCCATGGACCTTACGGGAATGCCAGGACTCTAAAGTTGGGATTCTGAACAGAAGAAGAATAGTATTTTAACTGTAATACTAATATTACTTTGTTTAAAACCCCTGAATTTTAGTTGGCACTGTAGAGAAAAGAAGGCCCTGAAGGAAACTTCATTTTTGAAACCTGATCTTTATGTGAAAGTCTCTGTTTAAAGTCTAGTATAAAGATTTCAAAGGTTTCATTTAGTAACTCACATTTACGTAGTGAAGTTCTATGATTTCTTAAAAAAAAAAAAAGGTGGTCTGTCATATTTTTTAAGACTCAGTTTATCTTTAAGAAAAATCAAAGCAAATGACTAAATGAGGTAGCAATGGTGCAAAACATGATCTGTATTTACTGAGTGTTCCATTTGTCAATTAAACATTCTGCTTAGTTGTGTGATTTTGTCATTAGTGAGATAGTTCACTTTAATTTCTAGGAGTTTGTTAATGTGGATTAATAATACTCTTTTCAATCTACATGCTTAGGACTGTATAGGAGACTCAGAGAAGAAAGTAGTAGACCCATGTACTGCTGCATTTTCATGCAGTTGCCAGCAATGTTCAGATTGCCCTGAATAAAAAGCTGGAAAAACAAGTTAGCACCATGAAAATTTTTTTAAAGACAAAACTACTTCTATCTAAATCAAATGAGAGTTCTGAAGTGCATCTATCTTTGCAAATCAGGCTATGCAGAACAGTTCAAATATGATATTTATATCTAATGTCATTCTAAGAGTCATCAACAGCATATGATCAAATTACCCAATATGAAGTAGAATTTATGTTATTCTTTCCAAGCCCAGCCAATTTTAATCTTGAAATTTCATTTTTTCTTGACTGCAACAAGCTTTGTGCAGCCTCAGAACAGAAGGCAAATAATAGAATAATAGAACATTTCATGTAGTTAAATTTTCTAGTTTAGGTATTTAGAAGTTTTAAACAAGTTTCCAGTTTAGTTACTGTACAGGAACCGGAAAAGTTCAGAAAATCTGACAAGACAAATTGAAACAGTTTGTGGTCTTGTATACCACACTGAAATATATAAATAAGATGTTAATGAAGAGTTGGTAGATTAGAGAAATATTTAAGTCATATGTGTAATTTTTAATCTGAGAAGTAGAAGAAAGATTTTTGTCAGATGTGGAATTTCTTGGTTGAGGACCACAAAGTGTGTATATATTGGGACATATTTAATTTTCATTGTAAATATAGGCTTCTGTGTACTTGCAGATGCCCTGGTTGTGAGTTCGTGATTGATCCCAAATTGTCACTTGCAGGATATACTGGTCACTTGTGATTGAGAATTGATGTTTGTCATGGTTTAGCAAGGAGTTGCTTTTGTTTAGTAACAGGGGGAGCGGGTTGCAGTGAAGACCCGGTAAAAGTTTTTTAGACTCTCCCCCGACTCCTGGGTTCAGACCCACCCCCCGGCCTGGCTGGGCCAATCTGGCGCCTCTGCGATCACTATTTGAGGACGGGAATTT